>LNAC01000400.1:95433-237081 GCA_002007465.1 Ailurus styani | reverse complement strand
GGGAGCCCGATGCGGGCCTCGATCCCAGGACCCTGAGATCATGACCTGAGCTGAAAGCAGAGGCTTTAACCCACTGAGCCACCCAGGCGCCCTCTGGCATCTTTTAATATAATATAAAGCCCAATATGCTGTTAAGTCTTGTCTAAAGCCTTAGCCTATGGCTTGAGTGCAAATAAGTATCAATATGTGTCCACTCATCAAAATGTAACACCCTTTCTAAAAGAACCTCAGGAGTGGATAGAGCCAGATACCTTTGTGATTCAGTTGGGATCAGTCAAGGCTTGAGAAGGCAATGCCTTAACCGGCCTTTGGTTTCAGACCACCTGCTCTACACGAAGCCCACTGTTTTTTGTTTTTGTTTTGTTTTAAGATTTTATTTATTTATTTGACAGATCACAAGCAGGCAGAGAGGCAGGCAGAGAGAGAGGGGGAAGCAGGCTCTCTGCTGAGCAGAGAGCACGATGGATGCGGGACTCCATCCCAGGACCCTGAGATCATGACCTGAGTCAAAGGCAGAGGCTTTAACCCACTGAGCCACCTAGGAGCCCCAGCCTACTGTTTTTGTACCTGCCCCTAGGTAGCTCTGGGGCTCGTTACCAGAGTGGTAATGAAATAGAGCCTGCCTTTATTTTGATAGATAACAGCTTCATTTTTGGCTTCCTGGATTTAGATTCCTTGGTCGCCACTGTGGTTTTGTTTTTCTCATTTCCAGTTGCCCCTTTGTGGATGTCTCTGCATCTGGAAGTGGGTGCGATGCTGTGGACAGACCATCCCTGTGTTTTGTTAAACCTAGCAGAAAGGTTGTGTTTATGAAAGCTCACCAACGCTCATATGGGCCTTTGCTTGTTTCCAAGGGAAAAATTGTCTTGGTTCAGGTGATTTCAGTGTGCTCAAAGAGCGCAAGGGAAAAACAAGCAAACCGTGTGGAGCCAATGTTGACAGTTCCTGTAATAGAAGGCCCAAGGTGAACATTCTTTGTTTAACTGCTTCGGCTCTTTTCTTCTGAATGGAGTCAACAGCTCTGACCTCAGATCATACACTCAGGATTGTGTTAACTCCATCAGGAGTAGCAAAAGTTTGGATTTACTGCCCTGTCCAGCCCTAGACCAGAACAGGAAATTCTGATGGGAATGAACGCATGATCATCTGTTCCCCAAACTAGTGTTTCTGGCTGCAGCTGCCTACCTGGGGCTTTTGCTGGTTTCATTGACTGGCCTTTGATTCTTTTTCTCCCCCCTCTCCAAGGCCTTTTTCCCAGCCTTTCCGAATGCTCGCTAGTATACAACAGGTATTAGGACAGCAGGTAGAATAATTGGACTCGGGCAGCCTCAGGGAAGTTTTTATGACTGGCTTTGGAGTTCTTGGGATGGGGCATACATAAATTTGCAGAAGGAGGCAACGTTATTGTCAACGTTGTGGCCCTTCTGGCTTTCAGCACTCACCCGCTAGTTAATCAAGTTATTATAAGGTACAACAGGCCCAGCAAGGAAGGCCTGTTAGGAAGATGCGAGCTCCTTCTTCTTTTTTTTTTCTTTTTAAAGATTTTATTTATTCATTCGACAGAGAGAGTGAGAGAGCACAAGCAGGGGGAACAGGAGAGAGAGAGGAAGAAGCAGACTCCCCACTGAGCAGGGAGCCCGAAGTAGGGCTCCATCCCAGGACCCCGGGATTATGACCTGAGCCGAAGGCAGATGCTTAACCATCTGAGCCACCCAGGCGCCCAAGTTGTGAGCTTCTTGAAGGCAGGGCCAGGGACCTCTTCATAGAAAGTGGCTAATAAGTGGTGAACTGACCATGCCTTGTTCTCTACTTAAAGTGAAATCTCAGAGTATGAAAGCCCAAGTGATGGATGGGGCCGTATCTCCACATTTGTCTCTGTATTTAAATCAAACATTTGTTCATCTCTTAGTGTACGCGCCTGCAGTGTTGGGCTGTGCTTCATTCTAATAGCGTTATAAATTACACCTTCCCCACGCAGGCATTTGTCACGGTGCTGTCCTAGAGAGAACAGTTTCCCTGGCTTGATACAGTGGGGTAAGGACGTAATGGATCCCAAGTGCTTTTCAGCTGGAGAGCGGTACCGAAATATTAGGGCTGCACTAATGCTAATACTCACTATAATTATTTGATCAGACTGCTCTCATTAGGAGGCAAGAGGGGAATATAACACATTATGGGTTTTTAGCACAGGGGTAACCCTACACACACGTATGTTGCTTATATTCAGCGCACTGTTCATGATTATGCAAATTTTGCAATAATTTAGGTCCACCTTGGACCACACCTGGAGTGCTTGCATCAATAAACAAAAATAAATAAATAAATAAAAACTTCCCTTCAGTTCTAGTCTGCCATATACACTGGGGGCTTCCACTATCTCAGTTAATTCCTGCACTGACACAGTGAGGTAGGGGTGTCGTTTCCTTTTTACAGATGAGAAAACTGAAGCAACTTACTTCAAGTCCTATAGGAAGTATGTGGGACAGGCAGGATTTCAAGTCACAGGTCTGCCTGGCTTCCGAGTCTGTACTATTCGTAATTATGTTTTAATAACAATTTAGTTCAGCTGGGTCCCTAGCATGGCATGAACAAAGACTACTAGACCAAGCTGGGCTTCAGTCAAAGCAGGCTTGCAACTCAAGGGAAGAAGCTTCATTATTTATTTTTCCCACCCAATGTGAGGTGCCCAATACAAGGCCTGGTACATAGCCAGGGCCATGCATTTATTCCTGTATGTTTATACACCCTTTTAAAAAATGCTTTTTTAAAAAAATTTTTATACAGTAAAAATCACTGTTTTGGTGTATAGGTCGATGAGTTTTGACAGGTGCAAAGAATCATGTAATTAGCACCACAGTCAAGATACAGAACATTTCCAACCCCCGCCCCCAAATTCCCTTGTGCTGCCCCTTTGTAGTCAGATGTCCCCAGGTTCTCTTTCTCTGTAGGTTTTCTTTGCCAGAATATAATAGAAATGGGATCCTACAGGCTGTAGCCTTCTGAACCTGGCTTCTTTCTCTCAGCACAATGCATTTGAGAATCATAGGCATTTTTGCAGGTATCAGTAATTTGCGACTTTTTATTTCTGAGTATCAATCATGCTGTTGTATGATGTCCAAAGTCTGAGCCATCCACCAGTGGGAGGACTTTTGGGTTGTTTCCAGTTTAGGCGATTATGAATATAGCTGTTATAAGCCTTTGCATGTAGGCTTGTGTGTCAGTATATGTTTTCATTTATCTTGGGCAAATATCTGAGAGCAGATTGCTGGGTGATAAGGTAAGTATATGTTTAACTTTATCAGAAACTGCTAAGCTGTTTTCCAAAGTGTACCATTTCATAGTTCCAGTGCACGGTGCTTCTAATCGCTCTCTCTTCTTGGTATCTCTTGGTATTGTCATATTTTAAAAAAATGGTTAGCCATACTAATAGTCATGTAGCGATATCTCACTGTAGCTTACAGTTCCTTAGTAACTGACTATTTTTGAGCATGTTTTCATGTGCTCGTTTGCTACCTGTTGTGTTTGTAAATCTTTTATGCATTTTTTAAAAATTGGGTCATTTTTGTTATCATTGATCTTTAAGAGTTCTTTATATATTTTGGATGCTATGGTGAGCACTGTGAATTGTCTAAGACTGATGATTCACAGACCTGTACCCCTGAAGCAAATAATACATTATGTGTTAATAAAACAAAAACAAAAGCAATTTCTTTGCCAGTTTTATTTTCCAATATTTTCTCTCAGTCTGTGAGTTTCTTTCCACCCTCTTAAGAGCAGAAGTTTTTAGTTTTGACGAAGTCCAATATTCCAGTGTTTTCCTTTCTGGGATTGTACTTCTAATGTCATAGCTAAGAACTCTTAGACTAAACCAAGATCACAAAGATTTTCTTGTACAGTTTTATAGTTTTGTAGTTTACCTCAACATAGATGACCCATTTTGAATTAATTTTTGTTTAAGGTAGGAGTTGCATGTTGCCATTCTTCTTTCTGCATAAGAATTGTCCTGGTAATATTTGTTCAAAAGACTATTCTTTCTGCCTTGCACCTTCGTCGAAAGTTGACTGACCATATTTGTGTGGGTCTATTGATAGACTAAGTATTCCGTGTCACTGATTTATGTGTTAATCCTTTTGCTGGGAGCACGCTGTCTTGATTATTGTATTTTTATACTAAATCTTGAAATCAGGTAGTGTGAGTCCTCCAATTTTTTTGTTTATTATTCAGAATGTTTTTAGTTATTATATTTCCTTTACCTTTCCATATATATTTTAGAATTATTTTGTCAATTTCCACAAAAAAAACCTTACTGGTATTTGGATTGGGATTGGATTGAATCTGTAGGATCAATTTGGAAAAAACTAACATCTAAATAACGTTAATCTTCCAATCCATGGACATCATCTGTCTCTGTGTCTATTTAAATTTTCTTGATTTCTTTCCTCAGTGTTTTGTATTTTTCAGTATACACATCTTACACTATTTTGTTGTCTTTGTACCTAAGTGTTTCATTTTTTTAGGCAGCTATTGTAAATGGTATAATTTAAAATTTTTTTATTGTCAACTTTTCATTGTTAATATGTAGAAATATAGTTATTTTTTTTAAATATTGAGCTTGAATCCTGTGATCTTGCTAAATTCATTTAGTAGTTCTAGATACTTTTTTGTAAGAGATTCTCTGGGATTTTATACCTGAACAATTATGTCATCTACAAATGGAGGTAGATCTATTTCTTTCTTTTCAATCTGTGTCCCTTTGTCTTGCTTTATTGCACGTACTTGGGTGTTCAGTATGATGTTTAATGGGAGGTAGGAGTGGTGAGATCTGACATCCTTGACTTGGTTCTGGTCTTAGGGGGAAAACGTTCAGGCTTCCACCATTAAGAATGATATTAGCTATAGGGTTTTTATAGATGCTCTTTATCAGGTTAGGGAAGTTCTATTTTAAGTTTGCTGAAGTTGTTATTACTGGTTTTTGTCGTTATTGTTGTTATTACTATTTTTAATCATGAATGGATATTGAATTTTGCCAAATACTTTTTCTGCATCTATTGAGATGATCATGTAGTTTTCTTGCTTTAGTCTGTTAAAATGTGGATTAAATTGATTTTCAAAAGTTGAAGCAGCTTTGTATTCTTGGAATGTAATACCACTTGGTTATGGTATATTATGCTTAGTATATATTGCTAGATTTGATTTGCTAATAGTTTGTTGAGTTGTGTTCATGAAATTTATTGTTACCATTTTATAATCCTACCAACATTGTATAACCGGTTTCGATGCTAGAGAAAACTTTCACTCATACAATGAGTTGGAAAGTGTTTCCTTCTCTTCATTTTTCTGGAAAGGATTATGTAGAATTGGTATTATTTCTTCCTTAGATATCTGGTAGAAGTCATCAGTGAAACTGGACCTTCAATTTTGTTTTTTGGAAGGATTTTAACTATGAATTCAATTTTCGCATAGATATAAGAGTATGTTCAGGGAGTATGTTTCTTCTTAAAGTGATAGTTTTATTTAAAGGAATTGGTCAATTCCATCTAAGCCAGTCATCAGTAAAATAAGGCTCAGAGGCCAGCCATTTATTCTTGTAAATAAAGTTCTATTAGAATAGAGCCTATTTATTGACTTAATGTCCATGGTTACTTTGCCCTGTAATAGCAGAGTAGAGTAATTATGACAGATGCCATATGGCCAACAAGTTTTAATTTTTACTGACTGTCCATTTATAAAAAAGTTTGCTCACCCCTAGTCTGAGTTGTCAGATATACAGCCTGGGTTGTTTTTAATGTTCTTTTATGAGCCCTTTAATGTCTATAGGGTCTGTAGTATAAGCTCTTTATTCACTCTCGATATTAGTGATTTGTATTCTCTCTCTTTTCCCCTTGGCCAACCTGGCTAGAGATTTATCAGTTTATAGATCTTTTTTAGAGAACCGGCTTTTGGTTCAATTAATTTTTCTCTTTTGTTTTTCTCTTTTCAATTTCATCAGTTCTTGCTCTTATCCTTATATGTTCCTTCCTTATGCCAAATTAGGGTTTAATTTGCTCTTATTTTTCTAGTTTCTTGAAGTGAAAGATTATTGACTTGAAATCTTTTTTCTTTTTTTAGAAAAGATTTATTTATTTATTTTAGAAAGAGACCATGTGAACAGGGGAAGGGACAGAGGGAGAGGGAGAGAAGACTCCCCACTGAGCACGGAGTCCAAAGTGAGTCCGATCCCACAGCCTTGAGTTCACGACCTGAGCCGAAACCAAGAGTTGGATGCCTAACCCACTGAGCCACCCAGGCACCCTAAGAGCTTTCTTATTTCTAATACTAGTGTTTAATACTATATATTACTCTCTAATGTGTATGTCACAAATTTTTGATAAGTACTTTTATGTCAGTCAGTTCTTTTTCTAATTTGTCTCTTCTTGACTTCTGGGTTATTTAGAAGCACATTATTTACTTTCTAAGTATTTGGGAATTTTCTAAATAATATTGATTTCTGATTGAATTCCACTATAGTTAGATGACATACTTTGTATGATTTCAATTCTTTAAAAACTTTAGGGTTTGTTTCATGATCCACAAAGTAGTGTATTTGGTGAATATTCCATGTGAACTTGGAAAGACTGTGTGTTCTGTTGGTGGACACAGTGTTCTATAAATGACAATTAGGTCAAAATATTTGGTAACATTATTCTGAACTTTTATATCCTTTCTGATTTTCTGTGTACTTGTTCTGTTGATTACTTAGGATTGTTCATGTACCTATCCTAGTATAACATTGAATTTGTTCTGTTTTTTCCTTTCAGTTTTAAAATTTTGCATCATATATTTTGAAGCTCTGTTTTTAGATACATACACATTTAATATTGTTATTTCTTCTTGGTGAGTTTGTTCTTTTATCCTTTTATAGAAATCTTTGTTCCTTATTGTCCTTGTTATGAAGCTTATTTTGTCTGATATGAATAAACAGCTTTCTTTTGGTTGGTGTTTCCATAGCATATCTTTTTCCATCCTTTTAATTTGACACTATCTATATCTTTATCTTTATCTTTTTAGGTGTTTCCTGTAGACAGCTTATACTTAGGTCCTATTTTTTTATACAATCTTACCATCTCTGTCTTTTAATTGGTTTGGATTGTTAACATTTAATGTAATTATCCATATGTACCATTTTATTTGCTTTCTGTTTGTCTTTTCTTCTTTTGACACCTCTCATTACCACTTCTTCCTTTTTTTGGATTATTGGATATTTTGAAGAGTCCATTCAAATCTCTCATTTGGACTTTTGGTCACATATCTTTGGGACATGTGTGTGTGTGTGTGTGTGTGTGTGTGTGTGTTTGCTCTGGGGATTACAATAAACACGCCTAGCTGTTAATCTACTTTAAGATAGTATTTTATCGCTTGAATAAAATTTAAAAGCTCTACAACCAAATAGATTTCTTTACTGTTTCCTTTTTATACTACAGTTGTCTACATACATCAAAAACGTAATTTTTGCTTTCAGCAGTCATCATAATTATAAAGAACTTAAGCAGAGACAAATAACCTATCATATTTACCTAGATGTTTACCGTTTCTTTAGCTTTCCCTTTATTCTTAAAGTTCTAGGTCATTTTAATATTATTTTCCTTCAGTTTGAAGAGCTTACTTTAGCATTTGTTTTAGGCCACATCTTTGGATGGTGATTTTTCTCTTTTTTTTTAAACTTCACTAAGAATGTCTCTATTTTACTTTCTTTCCTAAGTGGTATTTTATTGGATATTGATTTTCACTGGATATAGAATTTAAAAATCTTTAAAGAATTTTTCCATTGTCTTCTAGTTTCCATCATCTCTAATGAGATTGCTGTTTTCTCTGTATATGATGTGTTGATTTTCTTTGCTTTTAAGATTTTTTTCTTCATTTTTGTTTTTCAGCAATTTGATTTTGAATGTGTATTCTTTTCATTTTTTTTGAATGTGTATTCTTTTCTTTGAATTTATTGTGTTTAGGGTTTGACAGACTTTCTCAATCTGTTAATTTATGTCTTTTACTGTATTTAATACATCTTTAGCATTTCTTCTTCTTCCCCTTTTTTTTTTCTTCTGTACCAATCACTTTCTTTTCTTATTTTGGGACTGTAGTGACATGAATATTAGGTCTTCTGATATTGCTCCACAAATTCCCAAGGCTCTGATCACTTTTTTCTCAATTTGTTTTTCTCTACCCTTGAGACTCAATAATTTTGATTGTTCTATTTTCAAGTTTGTTGACCCTTTCCTGCACCTGTTATTTAATGCATCTAGTGAATTTTCAAAAGAATTCAACTATTGTATTTTTCACGTCTAAAATTTCCGTTCAGTTCTTTTCAGTGTTTGTAATTTTCCTCTGAAAATTTATGTCTTTCCATTCACACTTACTCCTAGAGCATAAATGTAATGAGTGCTTTAAAATTTTTGTCTGCTAATTCCAATATCTGAATCATCTTGGGGTTAGAATCTCTTGATTGTGTTTTTCCCTTTTTTGGCATGTTGAATAATTTTAGATTGTATCCTGGATATTTTGACTACTATGTTGTGAGACTCTGGATCCTAATTAAAATCTGCTGGAGAATGATGGTTTTGTTGTTGTTGTTGTTTGTATTTCTTCTCCTCCCCCTCCTCCTCCCTCTCCTTCTCCTCCACCTCCTCCTCCTCCTTCGAGAGAGGGTGCCAACCAGATTAGTCTCAGATGACAAGTCTGTCTCACCTTTTTTTTTTAAAGATTTTATTTATTTATTTGACACACAGAGAGAGAGAGAGAGATCACAAGTAGTCAGAGAGGCAGGCAGAGAGAGAGAGGTGGAAGCAGACTCCCTGCTGAGCAGAGAGCCTGATGCAGGCTTCTATCCCAGGACCCTGAGATCATGACCTGAGCCAAAGGCAGAGGCTTTAACCCACTGAGCCACCCAGGCACCCTCTGTCTCACCTTCGATGGTAACAATGTCCATTCAGTTTTCAAAGCCTTTGCTGTGTTGTTTGTATGTGTTGTTCTGGATTAGTTTGGGATTTGTGTGGTTCTTTATGTCATAATTTACTTCTTGAAGCCATTGCTTCTTTGGGTGTGTTTCACACATACACATTTCATGAGTAGTCTGGAACTTGTTTTGATTCACACAGTTTTTTCAAGATTTCTTTCTCCAATTCTCTCCCCTGTGGGATTTTCTTCAAACTCTTTCTTTTCCCAGTTCTTCTTGTTGGAAAAGTGGATATGCCTCAGAGTTTTATCCTCATGCCACAAACTCTTCAATGCAGCTCTGTGGACTGAAGATGCCCAGAGGACAAAGCAGTGAGAGGAGAAAGAGAACAAAAATAATCAGCATCTCTTTCCACTCTTCAGACCACAGGATTCCCCTTTTCCAGTCCCTTTGGCCAGAGACATGGGTTATTTCTCGAAGTCTTAGGTATTCACGTTGCCCGGGACTGGCCTTACATCAGGGAAGAGAGAAGAGAAAAAATACCAGGGATATCCTATCACATTCTTTGGTTTTCAGGAGCTCTTTTTCCTAGTTCTCTGGGCAAAAACGGGAGATTTTTCTTGGGGTTCTTTTCATGTCCTCTCACTATACAGTTCCTTGATTTGACCCATCTTTGGATCAAAGCCAAGAACTAAAAGAGGAAAATTTAATTCAGGAAATTTACCAATGTGTATTTCTTCAAGTTTCAGCTTCCCTCTCAATCTGTCTGATACTGTTTGCTTCTCAGAGTCATCAGGAAGTTAGTTTTTGTATTCTGTACAGACATTTCACTTGTAATCAGTGGGAGACATAGGCTTTTATGGGCTTACTCCACTCTTGGAAGTGTTACATCCTCCTTTTTAAAAATAAACAGTAGCGCACTATTTGGTATACCATTTAACATACTGTTTAGCACTTGCTTCTTTTTCTTTTACTTAATAATACATTTTGGAGATTTGAATAATACTTTTAATAGTGACAATAAAACAACAGTTATTGAACACGTTATGTTCTAGGCACCATAAGCACTATACATATATTAACTCATTAAATCCTTATAGCAACACTATTAGATAGATGGATAGTATTATTCCCATTTTACAGATGATGATACCTCATGAGAGAGATTTAGAAACTTGCCCAAGGTCACATAACTAGTCAGCAGAGGAGCTAGGTTGTCTGGTTCAAAAGTCCATACGTATAATGGAAATTATATAATAATAATGACAGTGATAATAATATCCAATACGTAACTATCACATACCAGCCTATGCTAGCTAGAAAACTGCTATAGAGATAAATGTAAAATCATCTTCAGCATAAATTGTTTTTGTTAGCACAGAACAGTGTATCATTCTCAGGTAGCAAGTATATTCATTCTGCATATAGGAAATTAGAGAAAAGTCAGGTGACTTGCCAGAGAAGTAGTAGAGAGAAGAGGTCTTTTCAATGACTATTGCTGTCCATCTGGACAGTACAGTACATTTCTAGCCAGGGTATTTTGGAATAATAGAATCATAGGTGGTTAGATTTGGAAGAGACTCACAAGGTCTAAGTTTACCTCCAAATATAAATTGCATACCACGATGTATTAGAAAGTATCTTGTAAAAGGTAAAGTAATATGTGACTTTTAGTTGTTACAGATAGGAAATAGTTCTAGCGAGTTAAAGTGATGAAATCCTCATCTTCATTACTATCTTTGTAGCTGCATTTGTAGAACACAGATGTCCCAGGCGCTCTGCAGGACCCATCTCTGATGTTTAAAATAAACCTTTAAAATAGCTGGTATAATCCCCATTTCTTTTGTATGAGGAAATGGATGCTCAGAGATGATAGGTACCTTGCCCAAATATGGTGACACACTTGGGTCAAGAGTCATTCACACTTCTTTACTGAGGACTTCCTACCTATGAGTATTTACCATGTATTAATCATACATATAATTACTGTGTACTGTTTTATCCCAGTTGGAATACTTTTTCTGAGTGTGTGTGTGTGTGTGTGGGGGTGGGTACTAGTAGTAATTATACTAGTAGTAATCAGTCCTGGGCAAACTGAGACAAAGGATCACCTTATCTATGCCTTTGTTTCCTGATTGCATAATTTATGTTTACCATAGTTTGTTTGATTTAGGTGATATAAAATGTTCTAGAGGGCCACTATTCATGAGTATTGATTTTAATGGATCTACTGGTCTGCTTTTCCAGGTTTGTTAGAGATGAACCACACAGAGCTAGGTATCCCTTAATGTGGTGGACAGAGGTCACTTATAAATTTTGCTTATTGTTGCTGAGCAAGAAAGGACTCCTTTTAGAAAATGCAATTTTAAAATATGAGTGCTGTGCAAAGTCATGAAGAAAGCCCTTAAACCAATATATATTTTATAGATTTTCCTCTAGGGCTGAGTACTCATGAGTCTTTCAGGATGAGTATGATTAAATATGGACCAGAAAAGATATGTCTTCCCCTCTCTTACACTGAGATGTAGGAAGATGCATTGTCATGGACTTCATGGAGGTAGGGCTTGGGAAATGGGAATGACTTGAATGTGAACTTTCTCTTACACACTTATGAAAAAGATATCTAGCCAACTGGTCATGATTTGTCAAGCTAGATAATGTACCTTAATATACATAAGCACATAATGCTGATCACAGTTCCTAGGAAGGGAATGATCTCCCTATTTTGTATGGGTTAGGCAGTAGCTGTCATGTGCATTCTGCCAAGGACTATTTTTTGTCTATTACTTTTGTGGACCCCTTCTATCTTTCTATGTTGCCATTCCAAGCTTCCTTCCTTCTCTTCCATTGTTAGTCTGGAGGCCAATGTGATCAGAAGTCTAATTGTCCAGGATAAGACAATTAGAGCACAGACTTTAGAAGACCTTAAATGTGAGGCTTCCTCTGTTTCAAATAAAATGGTTGGAAGTTACATGAAGTTTACATCAACATCAGCATTCTTGCTTTGGACTTTAGTAGTGAGACCATCACGATCTGATAATGAACCACTGGTACTTATTTTGGTTTTGGTTTTCAGAAGTATATGGTATACATTAGGGACCTGGTCAGGCACAAAGCAAGGGTTTACCCAGAAACCTGCCCAGGGTGCATTCATTCTCCTTTCTGCCTTGTGCTGAAATGAGATAATGGTTGTCAGGGACACATGGAAATTATCAACATTAAAAGGTTCCTCGTGCCCTGGCCCTTGCTCATCTGTATGCATCACATTTGCTTAAACATATTGTCTGCGGGCAAAGTCCAATTATTTGGAACCAAGTTACTAATGATAAACATAATGACTACAGTGTCTATCATCATGCCCCGCCATGGAGCATGGTGGTGGGGGGGCAGGGTCGGGGAGCTACAGGGAATTGTCAGAATTGAAAAAACAAAACAAAACACATCTTGCACAGAATAGCATGGTGGGGGGTACTTGTTCAAGATTTATCTTCCATGCTGAAGTGATAAATTAGAGAATGCAGAGTAATTATAAATGAGAAACAAGACTCAAAATTGCTGTCACCTGACATTGCATTCCCTTTCTCTGTTTCCTAGCAATAATATTCTCATAATGTTCTGTTTGGGTCTGTCACAAACTGAAAAATGACTTTTGCTGTTTTTCTCATGGGGTGGTTGATGCAGCAAATAACTGTTAAATGTTGAATTTGGGTATTGTTACAGAGGTCTAGGATTGCTAATCAAGGCAACGGAGAGTTTCTGTCTCTAGTTACAAAGATTTATAATCTAGGAATCTGAGAACTCTTTCAGCTCAGTTCCAACAGGGACCTAATCCAGCTCTTCCCGCTAAAGGATATTCCAAACACTACCCAGTGGAGAGCTTTGGCCAGGCTAGCTGACCACTTCTATTTGACCATGCTCTCCCTGGGAAGGTTACTGAGCAATTAAATCATTCCTAGGATGGAAAAAAAAATCTTCATCTTTTCCATTCATAATTGGGTTTCCTTTTCTTAATTTGATCAGGCACCTTGCCCTTTTTCTTCTTTGATTTTTAGGCTTTTAAAAAATATATGTTGTGTTCATTCATTCATTCATTGTACAGCCAAAGATTGATCACTTGGCCCAAAGAGTCATGTTTAATTCTTCTCATTTTATTTTCATGATTGGTCTTTCTGAATGCATCACTGTTCTGAACCATCTCCCTCTTGCATTGTTTGTCTGGTTGTGAGATCATTTGAATGGAAGGAAGTGTCTCAGGCCCCGCTCCACATGCCATCTCCTGGCCATTATTCCATAATTGCATGCACTATGCCCTTATAGATTGAGTAGTCATGAGTTTATCTTTTTAAAGCCTGATTTTCATGCCATAAACTTCCATTTGTGTTTACTATATGACCACCATCTTCTTTTTTTGTGCTCTGCTTCCTGGATAGGGATTTCCATGCTTCTTCAGTTTACTTTGTCATCACTTTTAAAAAAATTTATTTATTTATTTTTGAGAGAGAGAGAAAGCATGAGCAGGGGGAGAGGCAGAGGGAGATCCAGGCTCCCCACCGAGCAGGGAGCCTGACGTGGGGCTAGATCCCAGGACCCCAGAATCACGACCTGAGCCAAAGGCAGACAGACATTCAGCTGACTGAGTCACCCACACGCCCTAACATTGTCAGTATTTTAATGGCTCTGGGTCATCGCTGTGATCCACCTTTCCTGCCACTAACTCTTCAGTGTGACATAGAACCTGCACTCCAACTGGGTGGTTCTTATGGCCATCTTATTAAGAAGGAAGTGAATTTGGCTAATAGTAGTGGAGTTCTTATTAACATAGCAGGAACAGGTCATGTGTTTGTTATCTTAGGTAAAATAATTTAATAAATAGAGAATCCAAGGCTGATATGGTGGTTCTATGAAGACATGAGGAGCTGAGGTTCTTTCTATTTTTCTATTCCTTAACCACGAGCAAGGAACTTCTATCCTCATCGTCACAGGCTGACCACTGGAGATTCAGCCATCACGTCCTTATTCTAGAAGAAAATAAAGAGCAAGGGACAAATCAGCTCCCCTTTGAAAGAGTTTCTGTGTAAGCCTCACACAGTGACTTTGGCTTCAATCTCAATGGCCACCTCTAGCTGAAATGGAAGTTCAGAAATGTAACTTTGTAGTCTGGTGTATGAGAGTAAGGTTAGCTGTTGTAACAAATAAACCTCTAAATATAGTGGCTTCCCATGATAGGCCTTCATTTTTCTCTCATTGGAGAAAAAGAAAGTTGTCTTTTATTGCCAGTAGGCCTCCCCCCTGGGGACTGAGAGACCCAGGCTCCCTGTATCTCCTCTAGGACCTGAGTCCTTGCATTGAGTGGACATGTGGTGAACAAGAATGGAGAGTTGTGTGTGGGAGGTGTTTCTGGCCAGCCTGGAAGGGCCCACATCATCTGCTCATTCTCCGTTGGCCAGAGCTCAGTCACATGACTGCACATTCCTGAAAGGCTGATACCTAGCATCTAGTTCTCTGTCTGAGATAAGAGGGAAATAGGTTCAGGGAACAGCTAGCTACTGGGCAGAGTGCTGCCCCAGTAGTGCCAGGACTCTGTTACTGGGAAAGACATTCAGACACACTGTGTCATATGTAATGAGGGACAGTCCCAGCAGCAGCTTCCACTCATTTTTCCCACAGGTACTCTTCCTGTTCCAGTTCCTACAGGTTGGGCCTCATCCCTTCTGGGTCTGTGTGGTGACACCAGTCCTCGCCATGTTCTTCATTCTCCAACTGCTTGTCCATCCTGTCAAATTTAGTTCTTGAGTCTACAGTGACTTGTTTCTCTCTTTGTTCAGTGTTTCCTGCGTTTTGGTATTTGTTAACCACGTGAAAGCAGGGACATTAGTCTCTTCTTCCATCACTGGTCACGGTTAACTGTGCCCTAGTTAGTGATGTGTCCTCATGAGAATGGCCAAGAAGTCCTTGATGAAGTCGGTTCAAAGAAATAATGAGGCCAGGAGTTAAATAGTTCAAGTTGACACCATCTAGTCAACATCCAGAGGCCATTGGAAGGACCACCCGGCTTCTGTGGTTGCATGCTAACAGTGTCCATCATGTGATCTGAATCTGGACAGGGCCCCCTCTTTCCTAGGTTGAAGTTTACTCTAGAAAATTCCTACTCCTGTAAGGTTACTCACATGCCCCTGTTTTGTAAAGGTTCAGTGCTCAGTTTGGGCCAGGCAAGTTTTGGTCTTTTCTCCAAGTTCTTAGCTTTTTTTTTTTCTTTAAAGATTTTATTTATTTATTTGACAGAGAGAGATTACAAGTAGGCAGAGAGGCAGGCAGAGAGAGAGGAGGAAGCAGGTTCCCCGCTGAGCAGAGAGCCCGATGTGGGCCTCGATCCCAGGACCCTGAGATCATGACCTGAGCCGAAGGCAGAGGCTTTAACCCACTGAGCCACCCAGGCGCCCTCCAAGTTCTTACTTTTGTGAATACTTTGTTTTAGGGCCTGTTGCCTTATCAAAACAATTAGTATTTACCAATCACACTAAGGAATGATTTCCATTTAATTCTTACAATAGCCCCATGAGACATGTGGTCTCACTTACCCCCACTGTGCTATTTTCCTTGGGTTAAATTTTTTTAAAAATCATGAAATCTTCAAATTTACCAAGAAGTACAGAAAAATAAATGAACAGATTACTATGTAACCACCACCCAGATTGAGCAAATGTCGATGAACATTTTGCCGTATTTGCTTCAGATTTCTCCCTCAGAAATGTTACAGCTGCAGGATCCAGTTATGGATACACATCCTATTCTCTTCCTGCCCAGAGTCAACCTGTACCTGAAGCTGCTGTGCTTTCTTATGATGTGGCTTCAGACTTTACAACATATGTCTTAACCGTGTGTCCTAGTAGTCTTCAGGGCCTTGGGATTATCGGTGTATATGTGTGTGCATTTTATAGAGGGACCTAAGGGGAATCAATCCTGTAGGTATCTCTTAGTAACCTGCTTTTGCTCACCTATTATTATGTTTTTGAAATTTATCCCTGTTGATTCATGTAGATCTCATCATTTAATTTAACTGCTAGAGTATTCCACTGAATGGCTGTAGCATAGCTTACTTTTCTCGTTTGGGATAGTTCTATCCCTCTAGAGTAATTGGGATGTTGCGTCGTTTTAGATAAATACATGTAGCTCTAACTCTTTGCATTAGCTGTAATATTCCATGGCATGGATACTCTGTTCCACCATTACTGGCCATTCACAGTGTTTTCCTTGTTTTCCATTTCTTACAGTGTTGCTATAAGCATTATTACACATACATTGTATTATCATGTGTTTATTTCTATAGATTAGATTTCCTAAGATGCAAGTGAATAGGTACAGCCAGATCTGTTTCCAAAAAATGTTATGCCAATTTGCAGGCAGCAACTTTCCCACATAAATTCACTTTTCCCCCCCAACCTGATGGGAAGGAAGGTGTTTTGTTGAGGTTTTATTTAGCATTTCCTGGACTACTAGTAAGGCTGAGCATCAGGTCGTATGTTCACTGGCCATCCTGTGAGCTGTGTGATTGTATCCTCACCCACGTTGCATTGCGGGACCGGAGCAGCCTTGCTCACGGTTTCTGTGAGCGGTGCCCCCTGAAGTTGTGTGTTTGTGTGTGTGTGTGTGTGTGTGTGTGTGGCAGCCTCAGTGGGAAGCAAGCCCTTGTTGTCACTGGGATAATAACTCTGTGTCCTATGGATTACAATTATTCTTCTGCCCCTACCCCAGCCTGGTGTTGTTACACCTTGCTTACAGTATCTTTTACTGTGCTCCAGTCTCTTATTGGAAAGACTTGACTCTTTTCTCTTTCCCAACGTAATTTTTGGGCTTGGTGTCCTTAATTTAGGACATTTGTGTCTTCAACTGGTGGCATTAACTTAGGCATACCTTTTAATTCTTGCCTTCTAAAATGTTCCCAGCATTTCTAATCGTAGCTTTCACTTGGAAATTTCAGGAACGTCTTTAGAGAACCCTGATTTTCTAGGTATGTCATTACAGCATGGCGAAGGCGTCCACACTCATTTACTAAATATCGTTTGCCTGGGTGCTGTAGCAAATGCTCTGCTGAGGAACAGGGATGGGACATGTATTCTCATCTTTTCCGTTTAAAAATTTCCACTTTGATCTCTTCTGCTCAAGTACTGTGAAGCTCGCTGAGAGAGATGGGGGCCAGCTGGTGCCTGCACACCCTTGGTAGGGAGACCTGGGCTGGTATTTTTGTTTCAGAACCAAATAAAGAAACAAGGCCATTGTAACTGTTCCTGATATTCACCCTCAGGAAAGATGCCAGGCCTAGAGCATCCGGGAGACTGACAGATGATCTCTTCAGCTCCTGTCATTTGTGAGGGTTGAGACAGTGATTTTTTTTTCCCTTAGCGAAGAAGGCAGGCAACAGTGAGAATGGGGTTCATTTTGCTGCTGCTGCTGCTGCTGCTGGTGGTGGTGAAGTAGAGATCTGGTTTAATGGGGAAAACAATCTGTGGCTCCAGTGTCTATTTTTAAGCGTAATTTTCAGAAGCATTAGAGTGTGTGGCAAAGGAAAAAAAGAAGTTAAATCATTTCAGTGTTATATTGGGGTGTGTGTGTGTGGTTTCGATAAATTTCCATAGCCTCCTTTTGTTGAGAGGTCTGTGAAATGACTTTGGCCATTATGAGGATGAAGTGCCAGTTCCGGGAAGGGTCTGGGGAGGGTGCAGATCAGTTGCTAGGCGTCTAGCAGATTCGTGATTAGATGCAGATTAGAATTATTATTCTCCACGCAGTCAGTACGGAGCAGAAGACGCACACAGACGAGTGTGGGAGCAAAGGTGCAGGGGTTTGAGCCCCTGCTCACCGTGGGGGGGAGACCCCGCCTGGCATGCTTCTGGGCAGCCTGCACCTGCAGCGGGAGGTGGGGCACCGTCTCCATCTCGCAGGTGGCAAAATGGAGGCCAAAAGAGAGTGAGTTTAAGCAGTTTCCTGAGATCACTCAGGCCAGAATGGAGAGCCTTCTCAGCTTCTCGAGGAACTTTCACTAAGTCAGTATCAATTCTTCTTTACAGGGGAAATAGGAGTTCCTTTAGCTAAAAGGATGGCATTGGTAAGCCAGTGATTGGCTCGAGTCTTGGTGCTTTTTTAAAGCTCTCACAGGGAACAAAAATGTGTCCCACAGCCAGTGAATGGACATCTTTCAGGAAAAGTACTCCAAACCCCAGCAAACCCTTGCTGTGGCCCACGGGTGTGAATGCTGTTCGTGGACCTCGTGATCCCATCTGCTCCCTCCACCCCGGAGCTGTGCACAGCCTGGCTGCCTGCTCTTCTTCCACCAGGTGGGGGCCCTCCTGTGCGGTTCCCCGGACTGGAAGTCTTCTAGATGTGCCCATGATCCCGTCCGTGTGCCGTCCCGTTCTCAGCACAGAGCCCTGCCCTGGCCGTCTGGTCCATGAATGCACACTCTTTTTCTGCTCTATTTTTAAAAAATATTTTATTTATTTATTTGACAGAGAGAGAGAGGGAGAGATCACAAGTAGGCAGAGAGGCAGGCAGAGAGAGAAGGAAGCAGGCTCCCTGCTGAGCAGAGAGCCCTATGTGGGGCTTCATCCCAGGATCCTGAGATCATGACCTGAGCAGAGGCTTAACCCACTGAGCCACCAAGGTGCCCCCTCTGCTCTATTTTTGTTTCTACCTGGGAAGTATATGCTTACAGTCCACCTCCCACTCCCTGGCATGGGAGCTTCCAGGGCAGGACGTGCGTTCCATCCCCCTCCAGCTCCCCAAGACCTGCCATCTCAGTGCACTTTCCTCCCTGCCAGCTCACGGTCGTGTCACCTGCTCCCCGAGGCGGCTGCAGGGTCATTGGACCTTGTCACCGTGCCTCACCACCTGTAGGAAGCCGTGCAAGGGGACCATGCCACATACAGTGGTTGGCACTAGCTTGTCATTCAGGTTTTTGTGAAAGGGGCATCTGTCTTCCCGGGGCTGGAGCTAACTAGCGGTTAGAGATGTCTCTGGGTAGTTCCCTTAACCCAGAGAAGTGGCTCAAGCTCCTCGATGGACCAATGTGGGGAGATGTCTCTGGGCAAGCAAGCCTTTTAGAACCCCTCAAATTACCTGCCCCAGGGAATCTCGTAAATCTAAGAGCAGCCCGACTCTCACCGAGTGCCAGGTCAAGGACAGAGAGTCAGGGAGTTTCAAATGGATGCCTTCTGCCTGGCGCGGGGGAGAGACAGGTGCGCTGCCGTGCCCGCATGTTTCTCTGCCCTAACGGAAGAAGCCCAGAGGCCTCTGCCCAGAGCTGGTGGCCTCTGCAAGGTGACAGAACATTCGGGACACCTGTCTTACCACTTGAGACTTACCAGGGCCGGTAGAGATGGAGCAAGCAGCCTGTGCTTTCCTTTCCATCATCTCTGTGCTATGTCATAACTTCCATGGCCAAGTCACTAGAAAAGCCCAGAGAACAACATCCCCATGTGTCTGGCCTCCATTTTGTGTGTAGTGGTATCTCAGGGAATGATCTTTTGTTTTTGTGGGTGGCCACTAGGAAGGCTTACTCTTATTTTCATCCAGAAGTAGGGTCATAATCAGCACCTCCCAGCAAATTGGTTAGTAGTCTGTGTTGTGTGGGATTGAATGGTGAATAAAGCTTTGCACCAAATCACTAATGCCTACAGACGAATGAACTTTTCTTTTAGCTGGGTGTTTGAATGTTAATGGGATCATGTTTTAGGACACGGGAGAACTTGTCAGTTGTGCCTGAAGATTAAGTCCGCTCTATTAATCAGGAGATGAATAATGAGATGTGTGGGCAGTTTAGAAAGAGGAATTAGCAGGTGGGAAAATATAAGGGTCAATCTTGAGTTTACTGAGTTTTTGTACTTTTGAAAAGAATAAAAACTATTATGTAGCATTTTAAGACATAAAGGCAATAAGGAAGGGGCCTCATTTTAAAAACTGTGAGGAATGGATTAGGAACGTGAACAGAAAGTTCAAGCTAAAAATTCTTCCACCCTCCTTTAATTGAGAATGTGGGTACCTGGAAGTCAGGGGCAAGAGAACTTTCTGTCTTCAGTCCTTGGGATTGAAATGGGCAAACACTGTCAGAAGCTTAGGAAGAAACCAGAGTTACTAGCCGGAAGGTTCTCTGGTTAAGAAAATTGCAGTGATTTTACCCATCAAAGCCCAGATTGCTGTTGACATAGTGTGGGTGAGAATTTGGACATTCTTTTGGGGGGCAAAATTTAGCAAAATACCCTCTGCACCCTATTTACTCTTATTACTTTTGCTGAATTATGAAATTAACTATACCCAAAGAGGTGGCATGGTTTAAAAATGAAAAAGCATGAGTCTCACAACAAGCCAGGGTTAGAACATCAGTTTATTATCTTACGAGTAAAATTTTTAACCTCTTTGAACTTAGGTTTTCTCAGGTGTAAGGTAGGCATAATGTTATCATGCAGGGTCATGGTAGAATTAGAAAATTATTGGCATGTAGTTTTCAAAATAGGCTTCTGATAAGGCTTTAATAAGCAGTATAGGTGTTGTATGCTGGTGGTCATGGTGATGCTGATGGTGATGGTGGTATTGATGGTGATGATGGGGATGATAATGATGATGGTGGTGTTGGTGGTTCTGATGGTGGGGATGATGATGATGGTGGTGATGGTGGTGGTGGTGGTTTTAATGGTGGTGGTGGGGATGGTGGTGGTGATGGTGGTGGGGATGGTGGAAATGATGGTGGTGGTTTTGATAGTGTTGGTGATGGTGGTGGTGGTGATGGTGGGAGATGATGATGGTGGTGGTGTTGGTTTTGATGGTGGTGATGGTGATGGTGGGGATGATGGGGATGTTGATGATAGTGGTGATGGTAGTGGTGGTGATTATCTAGATTAGGGAAGCTTCATTATTTGCACAATAACCTGTCTTCCTGGCAAAGGGGATTGTTCCTCATGGTTATCTGTTTCTGTTCAAATGATGTACAAGAACACAGTGGCCTACGACAAGTTTGATCGGATTGAGAATACCATACCAGCTCTGTTCATTCCTTCATTTGTCCCAAACCTCATGCCTTGTCACTGTCTGCTATGCTAAATGACACTCTTCCATCTGATCTTTGTCCCTGATGTGTCTCAAGCTACTTTTCCAGGGGCAGCATTCCATCAATCCCTCACACCTGAGTTTGAGTCCTGGTACCTCTAGGCTCTGGCTTTGAGATTTGGACTAGTTCTTGAACCTTGATGAGGTCAGTTTCCTCATCTGTAAAGTAAGGATAAATACTAATAATACAGATATGTATTTGTATTAGTTCCTTATTGCTGCTGTAACAAATTGGCACAGACTTGGTGGACCAAGACTACACAAATTTATCTTACAATTCCAGGCAGAAGTCCGGAAGTGGGTCTTACAGGCTAAAATAAACATGTTGGCAGGACTGTGTCCCTTCTAGGGGGTCTAGGGAGAACCTGTTCTTAGCCTTTTTAAGCTTCTAGAAGTTGCCAGTGTTCCTTAACTCACATCCTCCTCCTGCAATAGCATCATTCTGACCACTGCTTCCAGCATCCTATCTCCTCTGATTCTGGTCTTCCTGCCTCCCTTTTGTAAGGACCCTTGTGATTACATTGGGCCACCTGGGTTATGCAGTATCATAGTCCCATTTTAAGACCCTTAATCTAATCACAGCTGCAGAGTCCCTTTTGCCATGTAAGCCAACATTTATAGATCCCAGGGATTAGGACATGGATATCTTTGGGGGGCTGTTATTCTGTCTAAGTGCAGTGAACATCAATGATATGTTTTGTAGTTTTACACATGCACACATACAGTTTGTTCCTAGTGATGAGCTTTGCACACAAAAAAAACCATTGCTCACTTCCCATAATTCCCTCATGTGTTTATGATCTGCCCTATTGAGGGCAATGGCTCTGGATTATGTTCTTCTTCTGTCAACCCACCTTTTTTGACTTTCTTCTTCTTCCTTGATGTTTTTGCCTATTGAAACATACTCATCCTTCAGGACCTGTGTCAAGTCCCCCCTTCCCCACGAATGAGTTCCCAGATGTTATATATGAATGATCTCTATGAAGAAAAGTTCCTTGACCACCCCCCACCTTTTAAAAAAAATATTTTCATTGGTGAAGGTGTTCAGGCTAATTGTGAACCAGGTATACAAGGCTGATTCATACCAGCGAAAAACAGCCCTATTTAGATAGCCAGGTATCACAAAGGGTAAACTTCACCATATAATGGGGACATCTCATCAGTATAGCTAGTTGGACCTAGTAAGAGACTTTAATTAGCTGGGTAGTCATTTTGCATAGATGATTTATTGATAGCTCTCACTCTTCTTTTCTGAAGTTTCTTTACTTCATTAAATTACTTTTAGTGGAAAAATAGTGCATGTACATAGTAAAATGGATAGAAAGGAATTCTCATTCTTAGGCCTCTTCCTAGAGGCAACAGTGTAACTTGCTTTTTGTCTCTTTCCAGAGATTGTGTGTGTGTGTGTTATGTGGGGGTGTGTGTGTGTGTGCAAATGGGAACATAATGGACACTTCGCATCTTCATTTTTTTCACTTAACAGTATATCTCAGGGATAATTCTATATCTGCGCACATAAAGCTATTTAATTCTTTTAAGTGGCTGCATAGTACTTCATTTTGTATTTTTAGATTGTAATTTACTTAACCAGTCCCCTATTAGAGATATATTGAATATTTCCAATGATATGCTATTTCAAATTTTTGAATTTTTTTTTTTAAAGATTTCATTTTTAAGTAAGCGCTGTACCCAGTGTGGGGCTGCAACTCTCACACCCCTGGGACCAAGTATCACATGCTCCACCCAACTGAGCCAGTCAGGGGCCCCTCAAACTTTTAATTTTTTTTTTTTACCAGATTATTGATAGGTCTCCTATTTTTTTATGTAGTAATACCCAAATGTCCTTTTAATGTAGTAATTTTTATTATTTTTTGGAGTCCAGTGTGGGACATGAGATCAAGACCTGAGCTAAGATTAAGAGTCAGTTGCTAAATGGACAGAACCACCCAGATACCCCTAATGTACTACTTGTTATACCAATAAGGACTCTTTTTTTAATGTGGGATCTTGAAAAACTAATTAGAAAGGATATTGACATGTGAGTTTGGCTGGCATGGAACTTGAAAGACTTTTCCTTCATGTTACTTGTTGATCCACCTGCCCTTAACCAGAATTAAAATAGAAATAAAAGAGTGCTTAAAATCAGAGCTTTCCAGGGGGTCCCAAGAAGTAGGAATGGCTGTGTAAGGGGGGGGCCCAGCTGGGATTATCTTAAAATAGCCACCCCAGCTTCACTGTTAAGGTGTTGCCTGTCATTTGATGATGACGTCCTCCGTCTCCTATAAAGGAATATGTATGTAGCATTAGGAGGACATTGGATCTTTGTAGCGGTCACAGGTCTAGTTCTGATCTCCTCACCGTAACAGATGGGTGTGAGAAAGAGGGCCATTCTGAAGGGCCATTTTTGCAGGAGAATCTCTGTCAAACGAGAGATCTATGTAGACCACAAGGAGATGAACCACCTGACAGGTCTGCACAGTTGACAAAGAAAGATGGTGGATATCCTGGGAGTTCCAGTTTCATCCAAGTCCTTACTTACCTTGTTGAGAAACAAGAATTCCTATCCCCTCAAAGGCCTGTCTGAGCTGGACTAAGAATCAGATTAACATGAGACAGAGTAATAGGAGAGAATAACTTTTTAATCACTGCAAAAATCAAATTTAATAGGTGTACATACAGAGAAGCCACACAGATGTGGGAATTCCAAAGACAGGCAAAATGAGGTGTATAAGTCATTCTGAACTAAGGAGAAAGGGGTAGGGGCCCAGGACGTCAGAGGAAAAGGATGCATTTCCCAGGGCGGTAAGAGGAACAGAGGTTTGGTAAGTAGCTGTTTGCCCTGCCATATGCATGGTTCACTCTCTGTTACTAATCTTCATTCTGGGCAAGACCCCCAATTTAGATTCTTCTATGTGGTTAAGGGAAGGACAGAAGTTTCTCCTGAGCCTGTAGGGTGTCAAGTGCCTTTAGTTCAAAATAATCTGCATGTCAGAGTGGCACATTTTGGGTGGGGTTGGGGGGGCCTGTCCCAAACCCCTTTAACCTGGATCATCCAAGAGAAATATATCCTTGGAATAAATGCATCTGTGGCCCACATGGACACTTCATGTGCCTTTCAGTGTTGCTAGCTTTTTAGCTGTGGCCCTAGGAGACTTTGTAATCCCAGAAGAACTGAGTCTTTTGTCCTGTCCCCGCCTCCCGGAACAAGGCTCCCATGAATGCCCCCTGTTGGTAAGCTAAGTAGAAATGACTGACATAGTCATGCTCCATGTCAGCCTTTCACACGTGACTGGAAAAGGGCAGAGATAAAATGTGAGGCCCTGTCAGAGAAGTGAAGGGGAGAAAGTTGTGCCATGCAACGAAGATGGGGTCTTCAAATATGGCAGTATGCATTCACTTGGAATTTATTTGTCTTCTGCATTTGGATCAGTGAAGCAATTAACAGTAAAGATTTCTTGCTCCAGGAAAACCTCAAGAAACCAGAGATGTCACACGCAGTGACTGTGCTGGCATTTTGACGCCTTTGCCCGTGACAAGCATTGTCATAACCCCAACTGTTCCAGTGGTTTTAGATGCAAGGACGTATTCAGAATGAGAATTGATCCAGGCAAAAATCAGTCTAATGGTATGAATATTTAAGAATGTTTTGTCGTGGTTCTTGAAGCTATTAGGGAAACTTGCTAGTCATTGTGGGATTTACCAAGTTGAAGAGGAAAATGGGATTTTGGAGTGACAAAGAAGAGCTATTTTCAGGAGCCTCCCTATTTGTGTGCATAACTTACTAACGTTAAGAATAGGTCTCTAATTTGAACTGGTTGGTGAGGCATGGGTTCAAATTAATAAGGGCCTGACTTATGGATTATTTTTTTAAGAAATGGAATTTTGATACTTTTAGCTCAGGCATTAACATAAACTAACATATGGCTTTCAGTGTAATTGCCAAGTAGAGCTTTTAGAAGACACACTTTAATGAATAGTTGTTCTGTCTAAATGGGATACCAATTTTCGTGTGTGCATATTTAGTCTTGAAGCGTGTGAAAGCAAAACTTTTCCTTTTGCTTTTTTTTTTTGGGGGCTTTGTTTTTCCACCGGGCCTGGCTTTCTTGAGTTCAGTGGGCTGAATTAGCCCTACAATCTACAATCTGTCATTAGTGACATGTGAGTTAGTGGAGATATTAGACCGAAGATCCGACCAGAAAGAGTTAATGCCACTTCTGAAATGGTCTAATTTCTGCCTGGAGAGTTGCTTTGACCGTCTGACTCCACTTCTGTTTTTATCTGTTTGGATCCTCTGGGGTCAGTAAGATTATTGTTAGAGTTAGCAGACAGGTTTTCTTATTTTAAGACTTGATTCTAGTCTGGAACAATAGATCTAAAAGGCACCTGTCTATTTCTTAGATGCTCTAAAGCCAAGGATCGCCATCTTCACTTTTCACTGTACAGTGTTTTTTATTCCCATTTCCCCCCCTTTTAGCCCTTAATATTGTCCTGGCCTGACACTGGGAAAAAGTGTATGCTTAGTGGAAAAGAACATTTTAATTTATGGTCCAAGTCCTTGGGGTAATGTCTGTCTGCCCAGTCGCCCAGCACAGTAACGGTCATAGGCCAGAGATGATGGTGTTCATACAGTTAATAAGACAATCAATCTGATTTGTATGTAGAATGACTAAAGAGAACAAGAAGGCAATGATCCAGTAATAGCTGACTCTGAGCTGATAGGGCAGATCATTTCAGCACCATCTGATTATTTCTTGGTCTAATTTGGGATGGATATAATTTTACCGAGCGATTGGTTTCATGGACTATCGTGAATCAAAGAGACAGCTCTAGAATTCCTGATTCTTGCTCAAAATCAGAGGCATCCGTCTCTTTCAGGTGTCACCAGTTCAATTGGATGGACGTTGGTGGAACATCTAAAATGTGCAAGTCACTCTAGGTTGTTGGAAGCTAAATGTGTTTGTCCATGTTGTGATTAAATTGTTATTGTATGAGAAAAGAATTTATTTTGAATTTATATGCACTTAAAGCAGCCAGCACATGGATCACCCTTTTTAAATACTCTTTGGTATTTGTTCTTAACAACTTCAGGTTAAAGATCATTAGAAATTAGGAGAGCAGAATTCATAGATCCTTATTTTTGCTTTTTATGGCAATATTTGGTAGTGAGTAGGTGGATTAGTCAGCATAGCTCTGGGCGTGGCTTAGCCCCGAGTTCTGGTCCCCCTTATCCATGGGGGCCCCCCAGTGGATGCCTGAAATCACGGATAATACTGAATGCTCCATCTCCAATGTTTTTTCCTATACATGCATGCCTGTGATAAAGTTTAATTTATAAATTAGGCGCAGTCAGGGATTAGTCAACAGTAACAGTAAAATAGACCAATTGTAACAATATACTGTAATGAATGTTACAAGAGTATAGTCTTTCTCAAAATATCTTCTTGGGCTGTATTCATCCTTCTTGTGATGGAGCAAGATGATAAAATGCCTATGGGATGTGATGAAATAAGTGAATGATGTAGGCATTGTGACAAAGCGTGAGGCTACATATTGTCAGAAGAATCCTCTGCTTCTAGGCCTTGGTTGACGGTGGGAAATGAAACTTTTTATTTATTTATTTATTTATTATTTTTTTGAAATTTTATTATTTGCCCCAGGGGTATAGGTCTGTGAATCATCAGGCTTACACCTTTCACAGCATTCACCAAAGAACAAACCCTCCCCAATGTCCATAACCTATCCACCCTATCCCAGCCCTCCCACCCCCCAGTAACCTTCAGTTTGTTTTGTGAGATTAGGCGTCTCTTATGGTTTGTCTCCCTCCCCATCCCATCTTGTTTCATTATTTTTCCCTCCCTACGCCCCTCGATCTCCAGCCCTGCCCCTCAAGTTCCTCATATCAGAAAAATCCTATGATAATTGTCTTTCTCTGATTGACTTATTTCGCTCAGCATAATACCCTCTAGTTCCATCCACGTCGTTGCAAATGGCAAGATTTCGTTTCTTTTGATAGCTGCATAGTATTCATTGTATATATATACCACATCTTCTTTATCCATTCATCTCTGGATGGCCATCTAGGTTCTTTCCATAGTTTGGCTATTGTGGACATTGCTGCTATAAACATTCGGGTGCATGTGCCCCTGAGGATCACTACCTTTGTATCTTTAGGGTAAATACCCAGTAGTGCAATTGCTGGGTCTTAGGGTAGCTCTATTTTCAACTTTTTGAGGAACCTCCACACTGTTTTCCAGAGTGGCTGCACCAGCTTGCATTCCCACCAACGGTGTAGGAGGGTTCCCCTTTCTCCGCATCCTCGCCAAATCTGTCATTTCCTGACTTGTTGATTGTAGCCGTTCTGAATGGTGCGAGGTGGTATCTCACTGTGATTTGTATTTCTCTGATGCCGAGTGATGTTGAGCACTTTCTCATGTGTCTGTTGGCCATTTGGATGTCTTCTTTGGAGAAATAAATGTCTGTTCATGTCTTCTGCCCATTTCTTGACGGGTTATTTGTTCTATGGGTGTTGAGTTTGAGAAGCTCTTTATAGATTTTGGATACTAGCCCTTTATCTGATATGTCATTTGCAAATATCTTCTCCCATTCTGTCAGTTGTCTTTTGGTTTTGTTGACTGTTTCCTTTGCTGTGCAAAAGCTTTTAATCTTGATGAAGTCCCAATAGTTCATTTTTGCCCTTGCTTCCCTTGCCTTTGGTGAGGTTCCTAGGAAGAAGTTGCTGCGGTTGAGGTCGAAGAGGTTGCTGCCTGTGTTCTCCTCAAGGATTTTGATGGATTCCTTTCTCACATTGAAGTCTTTTATCTATTTTGAATCTATTTTTGTGTGTGGTGTAAGGAAATGATCCAGTTTCATTTTTCTGCACGTGGTTGTGCAGTTTTCCCAACACCATTTGTTGAAGAGACTGTCTTTTTCCCACTGGACATTCTTTCTCGCTTTGTTGAAGATAGGTTGACCATAGAGTTGAGGGTCCATTTCTGGGCTCTCTATTCTGTTCCACTGATCTTTGTGTCTGTTTTTGTGCTAGTACCATACTGTCTTGATCATGACAGCTTTGTAATAGAGCTTGGAGTCTGGAATTGTGATGCCGCCAACTTTGATTTTCTTTTTCAACATTCCTCTGGCTATTCAGGTTTTTTTGGTTCCATATAAATTTTAGGATTATTTGTTCCATTTCTTTGAAATAAATTGCTGGTATTTTGATGGGGATTGCATTAAATGTGTAGATTGCTCTAGGTAGCATAGACATTTTCACAATATTTATTCTACCCATCCATGAGCATGGAATGTTTTTCCACTTCTTTGTGTCTTCCTCAATTTCTTTCATGAGTACTTTATAGTTTTCTGAATACAGATTCTTTGCCTCTTTGGTTAGGTTTATTCCTAGGTATCTTATGGTTTTGGGTGCAATTGTAAATGGGATTGACTCTTTAATTTCTCTTTCTTCTGTTTTGTTGTTGGTATATAGAAATGCAACTGATTTCTGTGCATTGATTTTATATCCTGACACTTGACTGAATTCCTGTATGAGTGCTAGCAGTTTTGGAGTGGAGTCCTTTGGGTTTTCCACATAAAGTATCATATCATCTGCAAAGAGTGAGAGTTTGACCTCTTCCTTGCCGATTTGGATGCCTTTTATTTCTTTTTGTTGTCTGATTGCTGAGGCTAGGACTTCTAGTACTATGTTGAATAGCAGTGGTGATAGTGGACAGCCTTGCCGTGTTCCTGACTTTAGGGGAAAAGCTCTCAGTTTTTCTCCATTGAGAATGATATTCGCTGTGGGTTTTTCGTAGATGGCTTTGATGATATTGAGGTATGTACCCTCTATGCCTACACTATGAAGAGTTTTGATTAAGAAAGGGTGCTGTACTTTGTCAAATGCTTTTTCAGCATCTATTGAGAGGATCATATGGTTCTTGTTCTTTCTTTTATTAATGTCTTGTATCACATTGATTGATTTGCGAATGTTAAACCAACCTTGCATCCCAGGAATAAATCCCACTTAGTCGTGGTGAATAATCCTTTTAATGTGCTGTTGGATTCTATTGGCTAGTATATTGTTGAGGATTTTTGCATCCGTATTCATCAAAGATATTGGTCTGTAATTCTCCTTCTTGATGGGGTCTTTGCCTGGTTTGGGGATCAAGGTAATGCTGGCCTCATAAAAGGAGTTTGGAAGTTTTCCTTCCAATTCTATTTTTTGGAACAGTTTCAGGAGAATAGGTATTAATTCTTCTTTAAATGTTTGGTAGAATTCCCCTGGGAAGCCGTCTGGCCCTGGGCTCTTGTTCGTTGGGAGATTTTTGATGACTGCTTCAATCTCCTTACTGGTGATGGGTCTATTCAGGTCTTCAGTTTCTTCCTGGTTCAGTTTTGGTAGTTTATATTTCTCTAAGAATGCATCCATTTCTTCCAGATTGTCAAATTTGCTGGTGTAGAGTTGCTCATAATATGTTCTTAGAATTGTTTGTATTTCTTTGGTGTTGGTTGTGATCTCTCCTCTTTCATTCATGATTTTATTAATTTGAGTCCTTTCTCTTTTCTTTTGGATAAGTCTGGCCAGGGGTTTATCAATCTTATTAATTCTTTCAAAGAACCAGCTCCTAGTTTCATTGATTTGTTCCACTGTTCTTTTGGTTTCTATTTCATTGATTTCTGCTCTGATCTTTATGATTTCTCTTCTCCTGCTGGGTGTAGCCTTTCTTTGCTGTTCTTTCTCTAGCTTTTGTAGGTGTAGAGTTAGGTTGTGTACTTGAGACCTTTCTTGTTTCTTGAGAAAGGCTTCTATTGCTATATACTTTTCACTCAGGACTGCTTTTGCTGTGTCCCAAAGATTTTGAACAGTTGTGTACATTTTCATTGGTTTCCATGAATTTTTTTAATTCTTCTTCAATTTCCCGGTTGACCCATTCATTCTTTAGTAGGATGTTCTTTAACTTCCATGTATTTGTGGACTTTCCAACTTTCCTTTTGTGGTTGAGTTCTAGTTTCAGAGCATTATGGTCTGAAAATATGCAGGGAATGATCCCAATCTTTTGGTACCTGTTGAGACCTGATTTGTGACCCAGAATATGGTCTATTCTGGAGAATGTTCCATGTGCACTGGAGAAGAATGTGTATTCTGTTGTTTTGGGATGGAATGTTCTGAATATATCTGTGATGTCCAACTGGTCCAGGGTGTCATTTAAAGCCTTTATTTCCTTGTTGATCTTTTGCTTTGATGATCTGTCCATTTCAGTAAGGGGGGTGTTAAAGTCCCCTACTAATATTGTATTATTGTCAATGTATTTCTTTGATTTTTTTATTGTCTTATATATATAATTGGCTGCTCCCATGTTAGGGGCATAGATATTTATGATTGTTAGATCTTCTTGTTGGACAGATCCTTTTAGTATGATATAGTGTCCTTCCTCATCTCTTATGATATTCTTTGCCTTAAAATCTAGTTTATCTGATATAAGGATTGCCACTCCAGCTTTCTTTTGCTGTTCATTGGCATGGTAAATTGTTTTCCACTCCTTCACTTTAAATCTGGAAGTGTCGTTGCGTGTAAGATGAGTTTCTTGTAGACAGCATATCGATGGGTCTTGTTTTTTTATCCATTCTGATACCCTGTGTCTTTTAGTTGGGGCATTTAGTCCATTTACATTCAGAGTAACTATTGAGAGATATACATTTAGAGCCATTGTATTGCCTGTAAGGTGACTGTTACTGTATATTGTGTTTCTTCCTTTCTGGTCTATGTTTCTTTAAGGTTCTCTTTGCTTAGAGGACCCCTTTCAATATTTCCTGTAGGGTTGGCTTGGTGTTTGCAAATTCCTTTAGTTTTTGTTTGTCCTGTAGATTTTTATCTCTCCTTCTATTTTCAATGACAGCCTAGCTGGATATAGTATTCTTGGCTGCATATTTTTCTCGTTTAGTGCTCTGAATATATCATGCCAGCTCTTTCTGGCCTGCCAGGTCTCTGTGGATAGGTCTGCTGTCAGTCTAATATTTCTACCATTTTATGTTATAGACCTCTTGTCCCGAGCTGCTTTCCGGATTTTCTCTTTGTCACTAAGACTGGTAAGTTTTACTGTTAGATGATGTGTTGTGGACCTATTTTTATTGTTTTTGGGGGGGGGTTCTCTGTGCCTCCTGGATTTTGATGCTTGTTCCCTTCACCAAATTAGGGAAATCCTGTATTAAAATTTTGCTCCAATATACCTTCTGCCCCTTTTTCACTCTCTTCCTCTTCTGGGGTCCCAATTATTCTAATATTGTTTCATCTTATGGTATCACTTATCTCTCAAATTCTCCCCTCATGGTCCAGTAGTTGTTTGTCTCTTCATCCTCTTCTTTATTCTCTGACATTTTGTCTTCTAAATCACTAATTCTGTCTTCTGCCTCATTTATCCTAGCAGTAAGAGCCTCCATTTTTAATTGCACCTCAGTACTAGCTTTTTTGATTTCAGCTTGGTTAGATTTTAGTTCTTTTATTTCTCCAGAGAGGATTTTTATTTCTCTAAAGAGGGCTTCTTTATTATCTTCCATGGTTTTTTCAAGCCTAGCCAGCACCTTAAGAATCGTCATTCTGAACTCTAGTTCTGTCATATTACTAATGTCCACATTGATTAGGTCCCTAGCTGTCTTTACTGTCTCTTGTTCTTTTTTTGTGTGTTGATTTTTTCCGCCTTGTCATTTTATGCAGATAAGAATAGATGGATGAGAGAACAAAATACTAAAGGGTAGCAATGACCCCAGAGAAATATACACTAACCTACTCAGAAGAGACCTGGAACTAGGGAGAAAAGAAATAGGGAAAAAACCAAAAAACAAAAAAACAAAATCATACAAACAAAAACAAAACAAAACAAAACAAAATCCTGTATCTATATATTATCTATTTCTGTTTCTATATCTATGTCTGTCTCTGACTCTATATCTATCTCTATCGCTATATCTATCTCTATCTATTAGACTGGTGAATTGAATAGACCTTATATGTATACAAAAAATAAGGTTAAATACAATGAAGGGATAAAATATGATTATAACAGTGAAAATTTAAAAACTTAAAAAATGTTGATTAGATATAATGGTTAAAAATGTTAAAATAGGAAAAAGGAAAAAATTTAAAAGAAAAAAGTAGGAAAAAAAATTCAAAGAAAAAAAATTTCAATGAATTTAACTTTGAATGACTAAAGAATCATGGGGAAAAAGCCATTAATTCTCTACGTTGCTTTCCCCTAGCTCCGGAGTTCTACAATTCTCAGCAATCTCGAACTTGACTTTGACTGTATTTTTTTTCTGGTCTTCTTGGGGAGGGGCCTGTTGTTGTGATTCTCAAGTGACTCTGTCTGAGGCGGAATCGCACCGCCCCTGCCAGGGGCCAGGCTAAATAATCAGCTCGGGTTCGCTCTCGGGAGCTTTTGTTCCCTGAACGCTTTCCGTACTACGTTGGAGGACGGGACTGAAAATGGCGGCTCCCTGTTTCCATCCCGCAGGAGCCGAGAGCTCGGGGCCTCAGTCCTCAGTGCACCTCAGAGAAAATTTGTCCCTCCCGTCTCCTGGTCTCCGGCCGCTCTCCGAGCTCACCCGGACTGTGACCGAGCGTCTCTGTCTCTGACGCTGCCCGTTTAGAGTCTCCAAACCCGGCAGATTCCTGCAGCTGCTCCTGCACCGCTCCTTCCGGAGAAGGAAAGGGGGTTTCTCTGGGTCTGCCGCCCGTGGGGTCCCCGCTCACAGAGCAGTGGCCCGACTGTGCCTTGGATCCCGGCCCAAGGTAATACCGCCTGAGAGACACCTTCTCAGCTCGGCTCCGTCTTTCCCGCTGGCTTCTCTTCCCGACCTGGGAGCTCGGTTGTGCTTAGACACCCCTGGTCTTTTTGTGTCTCGTGGGTCCTGAGACCACACTGTCCCTGCGAGGGCTTCACCCCCTGCTTGGCCTCTGGGACCACGTTCCTCAGTGGATCAGACTTCTAACAGTTCTGAGTCTGTGCTGCACTGCTTTCTCACTTGCCAGGAGCCGGCCCCTCCCCCCGGGTCTAGCTTCGTCGCTTCAAATTCACTTCTCCATTCATCCTACCTTCCGGAACGTGGTCGATTTTCTGTTCCTAGAATCGCTGCTCTTCTTTTCAGTCTCCTGTAGAATTTGTGGGTGTTCAGAATAGTTTGATAGCTATCTGGGTGAATTTCTGGGACCTGATGATAATCGGTCTCCTACTCCTCTGCCATCTTGCCGCTTCTCCGGGAAGTGAACCTTTTTTTAACAACGGACAGGCGAATGTCTATCTGTAGTTCACAAAACCGTTAAATGCTGCATTTTCAGTAAACTCAGGAATGTAAGGAATTCCCAGAGTCCAGTCCCCTTAATTTTGTTGTCCTTCCATTGGTCAGTTGGAATCATTTCCCTCAGGGAGGACTGGTACGTCCCCTCTCCCCTCGAGTGGGGTGGGGGCACTTTCTACCAAGCAGAGTCTAGGGCATGGAAGATCCACCATTAAAATGTTGGGGTTGCCTTCTCACAGCTAACTAGATAAAGCAAAAAGAAATGGCCTTTTTCAGAGCCATCATTTATAACGTTAAAAACAGAAGCCATTGTTTAGAATTCTGTAGTCAATATAGAAAATGTGACATTTCCCTGAGTTGGAAATTCAGCTAGCAAAACATTGTTTGTTTCCTCCTGGGTGCCTGGCTTACAATCAGAGTAAGCTGCCTCCAGGTGATGAGATTTGATTTGCTTTGAAATGTGGAAGAGAGAGGGGAAGGATTCAACTTTTGTAATTTGTATAGCTTATCTTCAGGAGCTGAAAATATGTAGCATTTGGAGAATAACTTTTTGTTTGACCTTTCAGTAATTTGTCACAGAGATTTAATTTAGATGGAAAATTGGTGTTTTTTTTTAATGGAATGTTAGTGTTCTTTAAAAATCAAATAAATATGTTGTTATAATTCAAAAAAATGCAATCTTTAAAACACTGGGATTTTAATTTCTCCCATGAATGTGCTTTTCCAAAGTCCTTCTAACCATCTAAAAATCTGCCCTGGCCTCTTTCCTACCAAATTTGACTGATGTAACCAGGATGAAGGTTTATGGGGAGAAATGTCATATCACAATGTCACAAATTTAATTTTTTAAAAAATATTTTATTTATTTATTTGACAGATCACAAGTAGGCTGAGAGAGTCAGGCAGAAGGAGAGGGGGAAGTAAGCTCCCTGCTGAGCAGAGAGCCCGATGCGGGGGTCAATCCCAGGACCATGAGATCATGACCTGAGCCAAAGGCAGAGGCTTAACCCACTAAGCCTCCCAGGTGCCCCACAAATTTAACATTTTTACCAGTCAGGACAAACCGTGATCTCAGGATTCTCCAGCTGGCGAATATTACTTAAGTGTTCAGGCACACAAATGTGTGGTTTAAAATATATCCAGGAAGACTCAAAGAATTTTTATGCTTTAAGAGAAATCTTTAAAGTTCTTTCTGCCTACACTTGCATAGAAATGTGAAGGAACACTTCGTAAAGGAGGAAAAGGACCATATCATTTTCTTCGACAGGGAGTGGGAAGTCGTGTATTTTGTGGGTCTACAGCCCTGGGGAGATGTAGAAAGCTAGATGGAGAAAAAGAGAAGAGCCTCCAGTGACGGTGATCATCAGAATTGCCTCAGGCACTAGGATTGTTAAGAGAGTGGCTTAGGATGCCTGCTGTCACGTAGGCAAGCACATAAGGGACCACAATGGCAGGTGTCAGTATAAGCCAAGCATACGGGGTAGGAAGGCAATTGAGAAAGCCTTCAAAGAGAGGGAAATATACCAGCTGGGCCCTTTAAAATATAAATGGAATTTTGCCAAGCAGAAAGAGAAAGGAATTGTATTGAAGGCAGTGGAAAGGTGGGCAGGACTTGAAGCAAAGCCAGGGGTATGAAAGGGCATGGGCGTGTTTGGGGAACAGCCAGCTGACTGATGTGGTGGGGTGGTGGGGGTGTGTTTGTGTTGAGGGAAGTTGGCTCTAGAGTGGATGAGTCCAAAAAGCTGGGGTCGGGTCAAGGAGAGCTTTGAGCACCATAGATCCCTTGTGAAGGAGTTTCAGTTTTATCTCGTAGACATGAAACCTCAGGGTTTTAGGTAGGGCAGCAACATAACTAGATCTTTGCTTTAGAAAAGTAATGCCAGGAGCGGGTTGCAGGAAGGAAGCAGGTGGGAGGGAGGCTTGCTGGGGGGGCAGAGGGGCCACGACGGAGTCCTGAGAATAGTCCAGAGTGAAATACCCAGTATTTTTTTTTTTTTTTTAAAGATTTTATTTATTTATTTCACAGAGGGAGAGAGATCACAAGGAGGCAGAGAGGCAGGCAGAGAGAGAGAGGGGAAGCAGGCTCCCCGCTGAGCAGGGAGCCCGATGTGGGCCTCGATCCCAGGACCCTGAGATCATGACCTGAGCCGAAAGCAGAGGCTTTAACCTACTGAGCCACCCAGGCGCCCGAAATACCCAGTATTTGACCCAGTGCAGTGGTGTAGGGCTGGAACAGACGGGCATCTGGGAGTCTTTAGTGGGAGACCTGAGCATATCTGGTAATGGAGATGAGAGAAGGAGGAGTGAAGTAGACGGGTTTCTAGGCTGGGTTATTGAATTGGTAGAAAGGAGAAAGAGAGCAGAGGAGAAAGTTTTGGAATAAAGATACTGTTTTTTACTTTGATTTTGGCGTTCTTCAGAGGCTGGGTGGGAGATTGAGCCAGAAGGCCCTTGTAAGCAGCTGGAAGGATGAGATTGCCCATGAACGAGACGAAAATTTATATGGAGGTTAGGGGGCTATGGTGGGGGTGGGGATGGAAACTGGAAACAACTGATTTTTCGGGGGGCAGATGTGGAGTTGGATGAAGGGAGACCTGAGGATGCAGCCTGGGCGAACACTGAGATTTGATGACAGGAAGGGAGCAGGTGGAGGTGGAGACACAATGGACAGGAGGTAGAAGGTGAGAACTGTGTTGTAGATCCAAGAAGTGGGTTTTGGGGAGGAGGACATGCAAGAAACCAGTAGGATGAGCAGCAAGAAGAAGCCATTGGATCGAGCTATAAGGAGACAGCCTCTCCCTGGGAGCCCAGACCACCTGGTTCCAGGCAAGTGGTGGCAGTTGCCTGGGGGGTGGGGGTGGTCCGAGTGCAGAGAGCAGGGGGTGCTGGGTGCCAGGCAGAAGCAGACTGCCCTTTCAAGACGCAGGTGCACTCAGTCTGGCTGGAAGTCTCTACTGTTCCATTTTAAATGTGCAGCTGATACAGTGCAACCTCCTTTGACCTCTGTAGTTTTAAAAACTGTGACTCTCTGTCCCTGCTTGTGTTCCTGGGAATATTTCTTTGGGTTGCCTGAAACCTTTATGGACTCTCAGATCATTGTTTTGCTATCTTCCTTCCTGGCACCAGCCCCCTCCCAGCCTGCCTTCCCCTCTGTCCTTTCCCCTGCCCCACCCCACCCCACCCCATCGCAACCCAGACACACACCTCACTTGATTGTGTAATTACATTGAAAGTGCCCAAACTCTTCATTCATGTGTTTTTGCTCCTGATGTTTTTAATTAGCTTTCCTGCAATGGGGGAAGTGTCTTCAAGTGATTTCTATTTATTTCAGGAACAATAACAATTTATGTTAATCTTATATCGCCTAAGAAGACCAGAGAGCTTTGTCTTTGGAAAGCTTGAAAAAAATAAATGCACATTGTTTAGCTAAATGAGGAGGCGAGGAGGTGGATTTGCAGGGCTCTGGGAGGGTTGGCAGCTCACCTAAAAGCAGGGTAACCCTCCAGGCTGTCACCCTCCGTGACTGAGAGTCAGACTCCCTGCCAACAGTGTGGATCATCCCGGCGTAGTGTGTATGGAAAAGGACCTTGGAGGGCTTAGGAAACCTAAATTTCGTTTTCTGAACCTTACTACCTGTGCGACCAAGCCCCGGCTTCTTTATCTGCAAAACAGAGGTGACAGTTCTGCCCTGTACACTTTTTGGGGTTGCGGCAAGAATTGAATTAGTTGATGAATGCCAAAGCGCTTTGTGAATGCCAAGTGGTACACGGCCCCTACTGTTACTCATTTCTTTCTCCTTTAGGAAGGTAGGGAGTAAAAAGGTTTATGGAATTTTTTCACCACGTCCATCCCAGGTAATGCCATTGAGTAGAACCAGGCAGATTTTTAATTTCTTCCTATGGTAAAACATACATAATATAAAATGTAGCCCTTTAACCATTTGTAAGCATGTAGTTTAGTGGCATTAAGTCAATTCACATTGTTGGGTAACCATGACCACCATCCACCTCCTGACGTTGTTTCTCTTCCCACGTGGAAACCCTGACCCCATTAAACACTGACTCCCCATTCTCTGCTCCCCCAAACCTAGCAACCACCATTCCTCTTTCTATGTGTGCATTTGACCACTCTGGGTACTTTGTGTAGGTGGAACCATACGGTAATTGTCCTTTCGATTCTGGCCTATTCCATTCAGTCTAATGTCTTCACGATTCATCCATGTTGTAGCACGTGCCAGAATTCCATTCTCTTATATGGCTGAGTAATAGTCCATTGTATGGATAGACCACATTTTGTTTATCCATTCATCTGTTGATGCATATCTGGGGCTGTTGTGAATAACATGGCTATGAGCATGTGTACACAGATATCTGTTTGAGGCCCTGCTGTCGATTCTTTTGGTAGCATGCCCAGACCTGGGATTGCAGACTGAATTTCAGCCTGAGAGAATGGGACTGTAGCCTTGGCTTTGTGACTCTACTGAGAACTGTTGATAGAGACTCCTGGAGTCATGGTGGGCATCCTTGGCCATCTGGGGCCTGTCCTGTGTCCTTTCACAGGTAACTTGTGGTCAAAGGCCAAGCTGGTTAGCTTGTGAAGCCCCTTAAGTATTGGTGTCCCACTGTCCTGCCCTCACCCAGGGTTGCAGATAAGTCCATCCCTCCTGAGGGCAGGGACAAAGAGAGCCCCCGATCCAGGAGCATTCCTGCCTCACCTTGCCCTCTGCTTCCCACATCAGCCCCCCAGCACTGGCTCCCATGGAGACCCTAGTCCCCTCCTTCTCCTGTCCTGGGTCCAAGGGCCAATTCATACACAGAAACCTCACTTCCCACTCTGTTTTCCAGGGAGGGAATGATCCACAGAATAAGGATGCATTTTCTCTTAAAAGCTCTTGACAGCTACCACTAACCAGAGCACCCCTTCCATTTGGGCGTAGTCTGTTACTCTCCATGCACATTCTGAAGAGGACAGGGCATGGTGGGAGCAGAGCAGGGCAGGGGGCAGCTGAGAAGTCTAGCAGGTCTCAGATCAAACTCTGGCAGCTTGGTCACTGCCACTAAAGGCTTCTCTCCCCTCCGGAAGATAGATGTGGTCAGCCCAACAGACTCAGGAGAGAAACCACTGTGGTGTCCTCAGCGTCAGGGACTCAAGGGACAAATAGGGAACCAAAAACAAATATGTGGAATCCGTGGCATAAAATCACCCGTGGTGCTAGAATCCTGGTCTGTCCTCCCTGATTTTTCTTATCTCTAACATAGCTCTTGTTCAGCCTCCTGGAGGGTACTGAAAGGGAGCACATGCATAGTTGTCCATGGTTTTGTCTACTTAAGAACCCTTGCTGTGAAGTGAATCCCTGTTGGTTGACCCCAGAGACAGAGGTGAGGAGGAGAGACTGCTGGGTTCAGGGGATGCCCCCATGTTGCCAAGAATTGGTTTCCTTGGGTGAAATCTGTTGGCAGTGAATGTCCGACTCCATTCATCCCTCTGAGAAATCTGTTGTGGGTTTTTGTATTTATATTTCATAATCATTGTTCTGGTTGGTTCTAGAAGGTTTCTTTCTCTGCAAGACGCGTGGTACTGTGAGGGAGAATTGTACTCGACCTGTGATCTGTGGATTTGGGCAGAAGGTCTTTGTTCTGGTATTTTCCATTTGGTTCTTCGGTGGAAAGCCGATCTTCTGCCCCTCAGGTTTATATAATTAGATACAGACATGAAGGTAGCTGAACTTCTCTTGAGTTTACGTTCCAGAAGGAGTGCTGTCTGAAGGCTCACGGTTAATTGCACTGAGTAAATTCCTCTCACTGGAAGGGATTTTAAAATATATATGTATTTGTATTTTCTTTGGTCTGTGACAGAGGCATACCCTTGTCAGATGGGTAAGGAGAGGTAGAGAAAAATACATTTTCCTTGCCTGAACATCTCTTTGATCTTGACTGAAGAACAGAGAGACCCTGAGGCTCTGGTGTTGGGATGACCTTGGTCCTTCTAGTGGTTTCTTTTGATACATGAGGGTTTGTCTCTAATTATAACTGCGTAGAAGCCATGTGTAATATCTCTCTGAGGAAAAAAGAGTTGCTCCTTGAAGTCTAGAGACAGGGAATGACTCAGTGGACCATGGTTTTTCCTTGGCCCGTGTGCACAGAGCCCAAGTTACTGGGGCCTGGAGTGGGCAGTGGAGGAGCCTATTTCTGTTTCAGGCCTCAGGGAAGTTCTGCGACCCAGGCCCTGCCTGCTGGCAGATGGAGGAGGTGACAGGGGTGGGGAACACAGTGGCCACTGAGGTGCTGGCTGTGCGGCTCGCTGACCACAGGGGTCTTCTGTGGAGAAGTGAACTCTCTGGCCCCAAATGTCTAGGTTGTATTTTCAGTGCATTGTTCTGCCTTTACAGAGTTCACTCCACAATTTCAGGCAGGAAAGTCTCCCCTACTCAGGGCATCATGTCTGCCTTTGTTTGTTTCAGAAAACAACTTAGTGAGAACTTGCATGTCCCGACCAAGTAATTAACCTCATGTCGCTAGCACGTGTTATACGCCAACTCCTACTTCAATTACATCCTTACCTGTCGGTGAGAATTAATTAATGTTTGCGACAGGCTCTGAAATTTTCTTGAAATAGAGGGACCGGTGTGTAATCAAGAAATTTGAGCCTTACTTTCTCGCTTACTTGGGGAGGTGGGGGTGCTGGCCCCTGAGATGGACACAGCTTTTTCTGTAGGAACCAATCCGGGAGCATCCCTGTTTGCTCCGAGGTGACTGCCAGCACGTTGTTCTGCAGGGTGGCAGGCGGGGGTGGGAGCTTCTCCAACTGAGGTGGACATCGCCGTGTCCCTTTGCATGAGGGCGCCTTCGTGTGTGTGCACTCGTTTGCAGAAAGAAGTCCAGTAGGGAGTGATGCTGTCTAAAAAAGTAACAGTCACACTGGCGATTATTGTTACTATTCCTTAAACCTTGGGAACGGGATCGAAGGAGCCCCTGGGGATCCTCTAACTCCTGAATCTGAGCCCCTTCTTTTTCTCCTTCTTTGTTCACAGCGGGGCATTTTCTGAAGTGGTCTTAGCCGAAGAGAAGGCCAGTGGCAGACTCTTTGCGGTGAAGTGCATCCCTAAGAAGGCGCTGAAGGGCAAGGAGAGCAGCATAGAGAACGAAATCGCTGTTCTGAGAAAGTAAGTGCCCCAAGGGGGACGGCCTCCTTCCCCTGCCGCCCTTGGACCCTTTGGGTCCCCATCCAGGGGAAGGCGAGGCCGCCAGGAGCTAGGCGCCCGGAGGTCAATGAGGCTGATCGGAATGCTGGAGGGGGTGGGCGCTGTTACTGATGACTGACGTTCCTGTGGTGCATTCAGAGCACGTTGCATATATATAGATAGATATATGGATATCTATCTATCTATCTATCTATCTATCTATCTATCTATCTATCTATCTATCTTATCTCACCCCTTTTGTCTCAGCCATTGGAGTTACGATTTCCAAAGAACATACTGGTCAGGTAGACTTGGTTTTGAACTCACTCTAGCTCGGTGACCTGGGGCTGGTCACCGAACTCTGAGCCTTCCCCATGATCGGGAGTTAAGAATCTCTCCCCCGCCGGGGTCCTCAGGAGGAAGGGAGGTGATGCCTACCTAGCAAGCGTTTCTAGGGCACCTTCCACGGCACCTGCTACGTCATGAGTCGTGAGTGCTCTGTAGAGGGTAGCTGGAGCCACCCCCGCTGCTCCTACTGTTTCTGTTGTCTTGTTGTCCAGGCTTGATTGTACAAGCAGGAGATGAAGCTCAGAATAAAGTCACTTGTCCAGTGCTTTGTGGCTCCTAGGGGGCAGAGCCTGGAGTGCCAACACTGCCAGAGTCCTTTGCACACTCTTTAATGGCTCTTCTGCTTCCTGCAACTTGCATGGCTCCTGGCATCCAGCAAGTTCCACAGAGAGCACTGTTCAAGCACTTCACCTCTTTTGTTGGCTTTTAATTTTGTTGATTTGTTAATTTAATGTCATACATGTTCACCATGTGTGACAGAACCGAATCACAATCCCACCTCCAGCAGGACGGCACACACACAGCCTTTCTGACGTGGCTGGATCCCCCCAGAGGTGATGTCTTAATGGTGTGGCATCCAGCATGCTTCCTGTGTCATCATGATCAAGCCATTCCCCCGTGTCTCACAGGGTTGGGAGAACAAGCCCTTATAGGGTACCTGCTTTTGCATGTTTGGGGAGTGTATCTGAGCATTATGCTATGAAATTTTTAAGAACATCTATTAATAAAGGATGTTAGAAATATTCTTGAAATTTTTGGGTTTGGAGTCAGCCCAGAGCAAGAATCTGTGCACAGATAAACAAAGCAGAGTGGGAACAGGACTTCTAGGGGCTCAAAACAAAATGTTACCTACTCACATTCTTCCTGAATAACCCAACTCTCCCGCTTGTCTCTCTGGGACCCTAGTGCCTGCTGAGTGATGCTGTGTTGCCATTGGTACAGACCCAGGACCACCAACGTGGTCAGGATGGTCTGTCCTGTTCTGTGTTGTATGTGATACGTGTTCCAGAACAAATGGGTCTCAACAGCTTTTCAGCAGGATTTTTGCTTATTTGTTTCGTTGTTTGGTTGGTTTCTAGGTTCTCTGGATTGTCTATTAGGGACCCAAAGAGTTTGAGATTGTCCTGGGGAGGATTGCATGAAATGATCCTATGGAAGAGAATTTGGGACAACAAATTACTCTAAGTACATTAGCATCAAGCAGGAGGACACAATGTTAATGAAACATTTATTTAAACTGCTCTTTTTCCAGTATGAAATCAGCACCTGGGGAAGAGGGCGGTTGCTGGGTCTTGCACCCACGTTGCAGATATTTGACATTTTAGATGGAATTCTGAGTGGGCCCAGAACCTTCCAGATCTTTGACCGTGGGCACAGGGCCTGCCCACTGCCGACTGAGAATGGCACCTTTATTTTTAGGTGATTCCCTCATGGGCTTAGAAGCCACAAAGCCAGGGAAGTCAGTTTTTATCCTTAGAGTTATTCTGTGTCTACATGGGCAGGGGGCGCAGATAGAGACTTCAGAAGCCAGTCTTGGTTTATGCTGTGGTCATTTTGCTTTAATTAATGTCTCAGCCCTGTGCCTGCATCAGTAATCACTTCCCGGGAGAGGGCATTGAACAGCAGGGAGGGCAGGGGTTTGGAGTAACTCATTTTGGTCTTCTCACTATCAGCTGTTGAAGTGCCTTAAAGTGTGACCCTTCTTTCAGGAATAAAGAACAAAGAAATAATTTCTCGAGGGATAAGAAGGTGGATGATAAATGTCCTGTGCTGATTGATTGATTGATTGATTGATTTCTCTGCCAATGATTTACAAGCGGAAGAAGAGGCAGTTCTGCATCCTAAGCAGCCAAAAGCAGAGGTGCCTGGATGGCTCAGTCGTTGAGTGTCTGCCTTTGGCTCAGATCATGGTCCCGGGACCCTGGGATCGAGCCCCACGTAGGGCTCCCTGTTCAGCAGGGAGCCTGCTTTTCTGTCTCCCACTCCCTCTTCTTGTATTTCCTCTCTTGCTCTGTCTCCCTTTGTCAAATAAATAAATAATTTTTTAAAGATTTTATTAATTTATTTGACAGAGAGAGAGACAGCGAGAGAGGGAACACGCAGAGGGAGTGGGAGAGGGAGAAGCAGGCTTCCTGCAGAGCAGGCAGCCCAATGTGGGGCTCTATCCCAGGGCCCTGGGATCATGACCAGAGCTGAAGGCAGACGCTTAATGACTGAGCCACTCAGGTGCCCCTAAATAAATAAAATCTTAAAAAAAAAAAAAAGAAAAAGCAGTCAAAAGCAAAGTGTGTGAGTGGTAAAGAAAAACAGTTGTGGAACTGTTAGAGTGCCATTGTTGCAACATTCCAACATTTAACCAATATTTCATAAATTCCTATGTGTCAGGTGGCACTGCTGGGCACCGAGGTTAGAAAGATAAGATGCAATTCTGGCTTTCTGGGAGCTTCCAGCTGTGTTATAAGTGATAATGTAGATGCCCTGAGAGAGGGTCTGACCAGGGGCTCAAGGTGCGGGTTGCTTAGTTCTTCCTTCTGGGAGGGGTGTGAGCCAAGGTTTCATGGAGGAGGTGGGTCCTCACGAAGAGTGTATTTTGCTGGGGGCAGAAAGACTCCCTTCTAACCAGGAGGGAGCTGCCCCAGCAGAGGTCAGAGGATAGGAGACAGGCTGGTGTGCTGGGAAGGGACTCATTTGACTGAAGCAGACGGTTCAAAGTGAGGCACAGAGGCCTGAGGTTGGAAAGGTTGCACTGGGGGGATTGCATCCCCCCAATGGACTTTGAACATCATTCTGGAGACAGTGGGGGGCCACTGAAGGGTTTTAATGGAAGAACAGCGTGATCAGAATTGTTTCAGTAAGATTATTGTGGCGGAATGCAGGATGGATTGGAGGGGGCGAGACTCAGTGCAGAGGAGTGGTTTGGAGGCCGTCGGAGGAGTCTGGGAAGCAACACTTCAAAACAGGAGCTGTGAGTCAGGATGGGAGAGACAAAGATGAGGGTGTGCACAAAATGGAATGCCCAAGACTTAGGGATCTGGAAGAAGTGGGGAGAGGGTTGAGAAGAGATGGGGTTCCAGAATAACCCTCAGGTTTCTGATTGGATAACTGAGATCAGGAGTGAGAGCACGGGAGGGCAGGTGATGAGTTCTGATTTATACACTCCCAGTTTGAGGGTGTTGGGATGGCCAGTTGACTAGCTAGGTCTGGAATGTGGCTGTGATCTGGCCTTGCTGGATGTTAAAACTTTCCAAAACAACATGGAACAGAAAAACTTGTGGTGCTTTCCATAGCTAAATCATTTAGATGAGGTCCCAAAAGAGACCTGCTTTTTCCAAATTCTGCTATATACCCCAGTCATTTGTGTATTTCTGGGCCATTTTTCATCTATGCAGGCCCGTCTGAGCGTAGCTTGTCCTCCAATGTGCTGAGCTCTTTGCAGGGTGAGAGATTTATGTCTTTCATTGAATCGAAGGAATGTAGCTAATTTATCCTTAAGAATGTCTTCATACTTGCTCTGAAAATAGTTCTAGAACGAATTTTCTACTTGATAAGTAGATATGAAACCAGGCTCAGAGGAAATAACAAGTGACAAGCATCATGGTGGACAGTCGCTATGTAACAGAGTTGCTGGCCTGACTGGCATCCAGGGGCTGGATATCTGTGATTCCATGTGAGTTTCCCCAGCAGCATGGCTAGTTGTCGTCCCATGAATGGAGTCTTTTGTGCCTTATGGAATATCACATCATTAGCGTTACATCCCCTCATTGCATTATGGAGCTTATAGTTTTTGTGCCATTATTTACTGAGAGGGCAGGACTTAACCAAATCTCATTTCAAGGGAACACACAAGGCATTTTTTGGAGAAGGGGAAAGGCAGATATATAACCAGGCTGCATTTAAACGAGAGATGGAGAAGGAAATGGTAAACAAATGTACCTAGAGGATCCCTTTTCCTTATGGGAGGGGGGGAACAGGCTCAGCCGGGTTGCGGGGGCACCATCTGCGTGAAACGTGGCCTCAGAGTTCAACATGCTGTTCCAATGCATATTTTGTAGGTTGCAGAGATTATGTTGCGGTGGGGGTGGGCGGAGGGGCAGGGATCTGGGTAGGACCGGTTTTTAAATTGGATGTTCTCTGTCTGGCTACACTGGGGAGTCTCAGCTGAACGTCTTTGTCATTTTCTCCGTAAATCAGTGGCTCTCCACCCACATTAAAATCACCCGGGATAATTTTCAGAACATCTCATGCTCAGGCTCCATCCGAGACCAACTGTGTTGGAGGTTATGGGGGGGGGGCGCCTTCCCTGCTCCCCACCTGGTGATTCGGACACGCAGCTGGCTGTGTTCAGAAGAGCTGCTTAGGGCTCTTGCCTCCTAGTCTCACCACCCAGGGGGTAAAAATGCTCTTCTGTGCTCAGCAGCATGGAAAGTTGCGTCCACACACAGACACGCCAGACGGTGCTTCCTTTAGGTGAGAGGTTTCACTTAGAGGAGGGAACTCAAATAGGGTTCCTTCCAAAGAGCTGGATTTCATCGGAAGCATGGGAAATTGACTCGAGCCCATCATCTCGTTAGTGGGGAGCAGGCACCAGCCACTGGCTGGGTTCAAGAGGGGCTGCTGGCTCTTTGAGGGGGGCAGAAGAAAGGGGTAGGAGGAGCCGTTCCTGGACTGAAGAAGCTGGTGTCAGGGTCGGTCAAGGCATCAAGACTCAGACAGTTACCCGATCAGAGGGGGATCAAGGCTGCTAATGGTGGCAGATGCCCAGGATTCCCTGTGGCCAACGTCAGGATGGGTTGCAGGAAGTGTGGTGAGGCTGGGCCTTCTGGAGAGAGAGAGAGGGAATCGACACTCAGCCAGGCACCAGCTGAACTCCAGAGGCCTGGGAGCTCCTTGCGGTAGCTTGTTTGTCTGGTTTTCTTAGACCAGACACATTTCTCTCAGTGCAGACTCACTGGGGGGGGGGAGGGGAAGGCAGTTTGAGCACCCAAAGGCGAGGACAGCTGGTTTTGTATTAAGTAATAGCCTTCAGAGAAACGTTTCCCCATAAATGAACTCACTGAAATCTGGCTTTTGTTCCTGCAGCTTTGTTCTCATGGCAGCCTGGCCCTGTTCACGTGTTGAAATCACTGCCAAACGCCAGTTTATTGTGTGTATTAGAGAAACATACGCTTTGATAGAAATTCATTGATTCAGGGTGAACAAAACCACTTTTCCAGTGGCTGAAAATGGCTCAGCTGATAAAGCAGACACTCAGAGTTTCTCAGGCACCAAGATAGCTTTTGAAGGATCTGATCCGTTTCGAAGATGATACTCTAACAGAGGGAGACTTTTTCTTTGGAAAAGTCATTTTGGAATTTAAGGACATAGGCAGGAAGTATGAAGAGTCATGGCAAAGGCCGTGTGATAACCCACAGGGAAGGAGGTATATCTTTTATGATCCCAGAATCCTTGACTACCCCAGAAAACCCATAGTACAAGGTCCTTAATGTAGAAAAAAACATGCCATTCCATTAAAACAGAGGTTGAGGGAGGCACGGTGTGTGATTTGGTGGGTGTGGTTGGTGTGTGATGGAAGCCACAATCTTTCCATGCTTGGAACAGGCATGTGTGGGGGTGTCTGCTGAATGACCCCAGGCCTCATGGCAGGTGGACACAACCTAGATGGCCCCTGTTCAAACCAGATCCCGTGTGAAAGTATCGAATTCCGAAGAAGAGCTGACTCTCATCCTTATGGCCCGAGTAGAGATTGGACCTCAGTCTTGCCTGATTTGCTCTGTTTCCCCCTCTTTTGCTCTACACTAAGGCTTCTCTGTTTCTGGGAGCCCTTCAGGTCTGACTCCTGAGGGGGGAGCCTTTCCCTGCCAGGCAGACAGTAAACTCCGCTTCGGTCAGACCATCATTTGGCACTCATTGTTGTATTTCAGGTTAACATTGTACGTGAGGTTAAGAAATCAAAATGGTCTATTGCCAACCCAACTGTACAGCCTGAGAAGCTACGTTTCGTGCTCCCTAGTGACCTTCACCTGGTACTTTGTCCTTGGCAGATAATTGAGGAACATTTTTTAAAATTTGATTTGAGATCCAGAATCAATGTATTTTTATTATTGTAATTGTGTTATTATTGGGATATGTTATTTTATTATCAATATTGTGGGCATGGCTTACAGAACTCCAAGAATGGAGGGAAAATAGAATTGGTATCCCTTACTAGAAAGCAGGGATGTTCAAACTAGCCTGAGCAGGCATGTTGGTTTTCCTGTCCGGTGACCATGAACCTCTGGGGCCTCACCCTGCCTACGGCTTCTGTTTCCCAAACACTGCCTTCAGTGTAGCTTTCTTGGACTGGCCGGCCTCCCTTTCCTCAGCACTGGCTCCCACAGCTCTGCAAAATGAGAGTGTCAATGCATGTCTCATGTTAATTCCACAAGGTCACCTGCATGACAGAATCCAAACTCCTTTGTGAACAAGCCCCCCGCTTTGTGATCTTGCTGTGTCGTGTGGACCTCCCTGCCCCCACACCTGATGTCGTAGTTGAGGTCCCCCCAAAAGGAACAGATGATTCCTGAACAGGCGATTCAGGCCTCCTCCTCTCCCTGCTGCTCCTGCCTACGTCAGTGGGCCATGCCTGAGACTGAGATGCCCCTCCTTGAAGATCCCCCTTGATTGTCCCTTCCCTCTGAGACCTTGTGGCCCCAGTGTTTACCCTCTGTCCCTCCTCCCACTGTCCGTGAAGCCTGCTTCCTGAATCCAGCCCTGAACTGAAGGCATTGAGCGTAAGGATGGAGGCCAGGGTTGGGTGGGGGGTTCAAGGGACAGAAGGAGGTGAGAAGCACTGAGCTGGGGTACTGGGGAAGGGAAGAGGGACCAGGGGAAGGAAGGCATCTGTCCTGATTTACAGCCCTCTCTGGCTTTGTGACCCAGAGGATGGCGGGAGCCTCAGCCAACACGGGCATTTTAGAAGAGGAGGCTGGTTTGAGGGGCAGGTGAGTTTCCTATGGCAACAGAGCAGACTTCAATCCAGTCTGGCTGTTCTTACCACCTTTTATACTATATATATGACTCCACAGATATTTCAAGTAGTTGAAGAAACAATGTGTTTTGTCGCACTTTTCGAGGCAGTGTCAGTTTCTTGAGGTTTGTTTCCATGCGTTAGCTCCCTGCCACCTAGTCTGGTGTCTGGGGAGTCAACCTCATGCGGGCTGGTTGGTGGTTGAAATTCCTCTAATAATATATTGTGGCACATATTTTCCCCCTTCTTCTGTGAACTTACTGAGCTAAGGACTTCTACAGATTTCACTTAAATGATTCCAACAGAAGTATTGTATTTTGTAACCTAATATTCCTAAAAAGTCAGAAGAGCTTATAGCTGGAGGATCACACAGCAGGAATAAGTAAGTACAGGAGTGCTGAGCTGGAGGATAATGGCAAATGCAGAACAAGAAATAAATATACACCGATGGTATGCATTTACTCTTCTGTTAAACTTTACGTTTTGTAAAATCTGCCCTCTCTGCATGGTTTTGGCATTATTTATATGGGCAGAGAAATGGTTTTAGTGAAGTTTTATTAATGATTGATCATGTAATTTAAACTAGGCATCATTCGGTGAATAAATTTCATTTTACATACTTGACGTCCAAGGTTATCACTGGAGTGGTTTGAACAGTCACCATTTTATTTTTATTTTTTATTTGTTTTTTTAAAGATTTTATTTATTTATTTAACAGAGAGAGACACAGTGAGAGAGGGAACACAAGCAGGGGGAGTGGGAGAGGGAGAAGCAGTCTTCCCACGGAGCAGGGAGCCCAATGTGGGGCTTGATCCCAGAACCCTGGGATCATGACCTGAGCTGAAGGCAGATGCTTAATGACTGAGCCACCCAGGCGCCCCAACAGTGACCATTTTAAAGTTGTATGACTGACTGGCTTCTTGAAGTCAGCTTAAAATTGAGGCCAGAGTGTTAGGTGACTGGTCTGAAGTTTTTAGGACATATGTAATTGAAGAAATCATTTCTAAAATAGTTATGGCAAAGCATTTGATAAATGGGATTCAATATCTAATTTTTAGCCATCTGTACTTTCTTTTAGAAATATTTTTCAAATAGTGTTGACTGCAGGATTCAGACATGTGGTAGGTGTCACTGGGGAATCCAAACACATGCAAGGATATTTCTGAACAAATTCTGTGCTATGTCAGATGTGCTGTCTTCATCCTTGCTGAAGGCTCTGCAGAATTAATGTGCTCAATGCATGTGTGTGTACATGTCTCTGTGCATTTATACACACGTGTGTGGACATGCATATATCACATATACACACACTCACGCATGTACATGTGCACATACATGCACATTTTAATTACATTTCGGTGTTTTTATATCTTTCTACTGGAGAGCAGAAAATTCTTTTTGCTGAATTTAGTAAATATACCCCTCAAAGCTGTTAAAAATCTGCTAAATACCTAAGTAAGATAATAAGACATATGAAAAGCTTTTTGAAACTTTGCCATGTTCAGGTGTTAGGATGCAGTGTTAGGTATTACTACTCTCATCGTACTATGGTAAGAGCTCGGAATATCTCTGCGGGAGAGATGAGGGTGGGAACTGGTGTATCGATTTCATGGAAGGAGGGGCAGAGTGTACCGTTTGAGCAAATGATGGAGCTGGGGAGGCAACAGGGAGCCTCTCACTTGTGGGGCTTCCTTCCATGTTTTAGGGTACCCAGCCCTCCTTTCTGTTAGGAAACCACCATTGGAACTTTGGTTGAAATAACTAGAAACAACTGGTAGGAATCCTAGTGCTCGTAGTAATAAAGAAATATCCATAGATTTCAATAAATGACAGATGCCAATAGATTAGTTGAAATAGATGTGAATTACTTCAATTAAGAGACTGAGAACTCTAAAATCAGGATCTAACTTTTGTCTCAACCTAGTCCACTGAAGTCTAGAGCCATTTATACCTCTCCTTTGAGATTTTAAATACAGATATTCTCAGGACACCTGGGTGGCTCAGTCGAGTAAGTGATCAACACTTGATTTCAGCTCAGGTCCTGACCTCAGGGTCATGAGAATGAGGTCAAGTGCTGAATCAGGTTCTGTGCTCAGTGGGGAGTCTGTTGGAGATTCTCCCTCTGCCTCTCCCTTCGCTTGCTCTTTCTCTCTTTCCTTCTCGCTCTCTCTCAAATACATGAATAAATGAAATCTTTACATACAGATATTCTCAGTTTGTCATAATTTAGAAATCAGCTGAGACTTCTGCAAGCATTGTTTTATGTGATCCCAAGAAGTAGATGTTATTATCCACATCTTGCAGATGAGGAATGGAGACTTCATGAGAAATTTCCAGAGGCCACATAAGTAACAACAGGCCGAGCAGGAAGTCAGACCCATGTCTGTCTGTCTTTCCCATTATGATTTGATCCATCTGATGTCTCCATGTGGTCTCTTTAAAACAAGGCCACATATTCTTATTTTATTTTTTTAAGATTTTATTTATTTATTTGAGAGAGAGAGAGAGTGCATGTGTGAGCAGGGGGAGGGGCAGATGGAGAAGGAGAGAGAGAATCTCAAGTAGACTCCCCACCAAGCATGGAACCCAACATGGGGGTCGATCTCACGACCCGAGATCATAACCTGAGCCAAAATTAAGAGTCAGACGCTCAACTGACTGAGCCACCCAGGTGCCCCAAAACAAGGCCACATATTCTCAATGTAGGCAACAGCCCAGTGCATGTAAGGGTTGCTCATTAATGGTGAAAGAATAAATCTCTAGTTGTCTATTTTATCCTATCATCAGAGAGGCAGTATTAAATATTGGTGAAGGCCTGAAAACAAGCCTACCTAAGTTTTCACCCAACTATACCATGTAGAAGGTCCATGGCCTTGGGCAGATTATTTCACTTCTGTTCCTCCATTGTCAGGAAAATGGGGATGACATTAGTACTTGCCTCCTACAGTTGTTGCAGAGATTAGGGAATCAGTTTTGATGAGGCACTTAGAACAGAGCCTGGCACATGGCACGGGCTCTCGAAATGCTTGCTGTTTATATTATTATGACCTGTACAGGGGACATCTTGCTAGACAGTGGGAATAGTGGGAAGAGAACAGTGGGAGAAGATGCCTTTCCAGAAGTTACCTCACACAGGTTTTGCATCCCTGTAAGGTGGCCTCTTAGAGCCCAAGGTAGCAGAGGAAACAGCGCGAGCAGCATGAGGCACCTGGGTACCCGGGTTGCTGAGACTCTGTCAGCTTTGCCGTTTTTCTTGCTGAAAACATCATGAAAACTGCTGCTCTCCTTGTCTCGCTTCCGGTCTACTTCCATGAACATTCGTCACAGGGCATTAGAACCGGAAAAGGAGCCCGGAGATCTTGATCCAGTTCTTTTGACATCCAGGTGAGGAGACAGGCCCAGCGAGGTTAAGTGACTGGCCCAAGGTCACAGAGCTAACTTGAGCAGTTGTGCATCCAGAAATGTGGTTTCTGGCCTCCAAATTCAGAACCCTTTCCACAGAACCACGCTGGCTTCCTTGGAGAACAGCCTTCAGGAGATTGAAAGAACCCTTCTTCATCTTTAAAAGCCCCGTGGAATGTTTGGCACGGACTGAGGACTCTGTCTCACCAGCCTGGCCAGATGCCAGTCTGGGATACTGAATCTGGTTTCAGAAAGTCCCCTGGTGATTTCAATCAGATGCTCTTCTTTCTGTTTCCCTCTGTGTGGTGGTGCAGTGGTGCTGTGGGCTGCCATGATTGTTACTGTGTTCTTTTTTTTTTTTTTAAGATTTTATTTATTTATTTGACACAGAGAGATCAGATCACAAGGAGGCAGAGAGGCAGGCAGAGAGAGAGGAGGAAGCAGGCTCCCTGCTGAGCAGAGAGCCCGATGCGGGCCTCGATCCCAGGACCCTGAGATCATGACCCGAGCCGAAGGCAGGGGCTTTAACCCACTGAGCCACCCAGGTGCCCTGTTACTGTGTTCTGACCCACGCTGCCTCTGGTTCTCTGGAATTCACTAGAAAGGGGCTCAGGGACCAGCCTCAGAGCCCATGTTAAAGATGATGTTGGTCCTTTGTGCTAGTTTCTTATCAATAGAATGAAGATAGTACTTCTCAGAAGTGCAGTAGGAGGAAGGCAGCTGCAGACCGGGGAATAATTCAGACAATATGGACAGTGTTGCTGTGAGGTACACTTGTAATCCGGGAAAACTCCACTGTCCCCATCCGGCCTCAGGCCAGAGAGGCATGCAAAACACCTGGGCCCAGCTCCTATTCCTTCTTTGCCCTGTTTGATTCTTTGACCTCTCTGTACCTTTCCAGAATATTGGAGAAGCTGCTTTCTCACAGGCTGTGCTGCACATCAGAGTGGATGTGAGGGACGTTGGGTCATCTGAGGGCAGCCCAGGGTAGGTGAGAAGCTGGGCAAGGGAAGCCGCTGAGTAGAGTCTGAGTTGAAAGGTACCGTTTGTGGGGTAAGTCCACCTGCTCAAGAAATCACAGAATTTTCATTCATTAATTTTTATAGATCAGTATGTATCTTTTTCTAATCTAAAGGTAAATTTACAGAAAGAAGTTTTCACTCAGGTGTTAAGTATTCTTTCCGGTGAGTCTCTCAGCTGGAGAGCAAAGGGACAAAGCAGCCGTATCTTTAAAATGAAGGTTTCCCTGGGTTGAATTCAGTTGGGGTGGTGTGAACTGTATTTCTTTCACCAGTTCCCAACCCAGTTCCCCCCGCTGGAAATGCCTGGTGTGGTGTTGTTCTTGTGTTTGTCGTTTGTTTAACCGTGGTAGGTCCCTCCAGGACAAAGCCACTGATTGCGTCACCGGAGGCTCCCACACCTGCTTCTACTCAGGGGTTCCTGAAATTTTGATGGATTTGTTGTTCTTGGGTGCAGAGTTCATCCATTTATTCGTTCCTTCCTTGTTTGCCCTGCCCTGCCCTTCCTTCCTTCCTTCCTTCCTTCCTTCCTTCCTTCCTCTCTCCGTCTCTCTCCCTCCCTCCTTCATTTTTTAATGCCTCATAGAAGATTAGTAGGAATAGAGAAGGTGATGCACCTTGCTCTGACCCACCAAGAGTATCCACGAATAAGTTGCTGATTGTCATTTATACCACAGTAAAGCTGAAAAAATATAAGTTGCTTATTGATATAATTTCCTGGAGGAATATGGCAAATAGTTTTTACTTCCCAAAACATAGTCATTTAATGAAGTGACACAGTATTTTATTACACAGACTTGGATACCTCAGCTCATTTAGGCACTTGGGGGACAGTCATTGTTATTATGAAGTCTGTTATTATTAATATTGAGTCACTGTAACTTTTCTAAAACGATAATATTCATGTTTAAAAAACCATTTAGAATGAGTGTGTTTTCCTTCATAAATACAATAATGTCAAGCAGTATAGCACAAGCTTCTGAATGGAAATTTTGTTCTGAAGAAACTGCTTAAGCAAGAAATATGCCTGATACTTGCACAATGTTGTTGCCGAGTCAGGTGACCAGATGGCAGTGAGACTTTGCACAGCACATGTGTCAGACGCCTGTATTCCTTGTACTCAAGACCTTACCTCGTGTGTACAATGTCTTCTCCTTTTGTAGTCCTGACCTGCATTCATTTATGTGCATAAACTATAATTTTTTGAATGAACTAACCCATAATATCAATATGTTGTTTAGAATGGTTTCCATTGCATCTCTTTTTGGATGGTGGTATATACTACATTTATCATGTAGGATATTGTTATTTGGAATTTGGTTTACCAGGATACAGATCCACTTGAAATTTGTCTCTTCTACTAAAAAAGAAACCTACCTAGAAACATGACTCTTTGTAAGGTCTTGAAACAAGTGTGTTAAATGTTGGTAATTAGCTTTTCTTTCTTTCTTTCTTTTTTAAAGATTTTATTTATTTATTTGATATATATAGAGAGAGAGATCACAAGTAGGCAGAGAGGCAGGCAGAGGGAGAGGTGAAAGCAGGCTCCCTGCCGAGCAGAGAGCCCAATTCAGGGCTCGATCCCAGGACCCTGAGATCATGACCTGAGCGGAAGGCAGAGGCTTAACCAACACTGAGGCACCCAGGTGCCCCGATAATTACCTTTTCACCTGAAGAGATGGGGCAGTGACCCTGGGTGGCTGTAGGTTCAAGAGTCTACAAATACTTGAAATAACTCGGCTCCCTTTAACAAGTTTTTATAGCTCAGACTTTTAACTAATTTAGATGTGTCTTCTAATTACCCTGAATTGGAGAGCTCTCAGATCTACGTAAGAAGTCTCATCACCCTTCCAAGACTGTAGATACTTGCCTAGTCTTCAATTCTTTGTCTCCCTCCCTTCATTTACCTCTTTAAGGTAGAGAGAAAAGGGATGGTTTGCTCTGTGGTCTGGCCTGTTTCCCCATCCCCTCTTCTGCTGGAAGGCACCTCTTCCTCAGCACTGGGCTAGTCTGGCCTCAGGTGGGGTCTGGTCTTCCGGTGCTTTGCTACCCTGAGTGTGGTCCTCTGACCACCATCGGCTCCCGGGAGCTTGTTCAACAAGCAGACTCCCAGGCCCCACCCCACAGCTTCTGAGTCGGAATGTGCGGTGGAACCAGAAGCCCGGGTGACTGGTTTGCACATTTGTCTTTGAGATGCTCTGATCTAGGACACTTCCCTGCAGAAAGCAAGACGAGTTAGCTACCCCTTCTGTGAGATCCAGTAGCATCTGGAATTTTTCTCCCCTGCGCCACTCACCACAATATAAAGGAATTAACCATTTCCTTGTCTTTTTTTTTCCCACTGTGTTGAAAGCCAGTGAGGACAGGGGTGTTATCTGAGATCCAAATGTATTTCTAGTACCTGGCAAAGCCCCTGTGACATACTAGGTGCTTTGTATGTTTTGTTATGTTGAATGATAGCAATTTCACATGAGGGAAGATTGAGGAACATGACAATGTATTTTCCCTTTCCTTTAAAAAAAGAAATTTCAGAATGCTTTATTTCTATGAGTGAATAGACTCTTCGGGCACTTTGAAAGCATAACTACCTGTATCTTAACACAGTGTTTGAGAGTGACAAGTTTGTATTCTTTTCGAAGATGGAAATAGACATTAAAAAAAACACCAAAAAATTGTTTCAATATAATATGTTGAATCCCCATCAGAATTGGCATAGAATTTCCACTTTTGTTGTCTGTTCTTCTGTGATGGGACACATAATAGTCTCTTTTAAAATGTCGTCGGAGGGAAATGTGTGAATGGGCCACCAGTGACAAACCCCTCCTGTTGAAAACAATTCTGGCTGAGATTTGCCTCTCATGTTTACAGCTTGTCCAGTGTTTTAAATATGAAAAAACTGTATTAATGACTCCCAAGTTCCCGTGCGAGAACTACCTTCTGGAAAGAAACTGGCATTAACTCGAGCTGAATTCCTAGATTTCATTTCTCGAACCTCATTGATCACTGGACACACACTTTCACAAACAAATAAAATACAGTCTGCATCTCAAGGAGCTGATGTGTTGCGGCAGGCAGCTTTCCTGGAATACCCAACATGTTCTGAAGAGACACCGATCATAGCCATCTGGTGAATCAGAAGAAGGGGGCATTGGAGGAGCCTTGAAGAAGGGTAGGCTTTTCTGGGTTGGAGGCAAGGGGAAGGGAGGTCTCAGTGGGTGGGACAGCTGGAACACTTCTAGACAGAGAGAGAGATACAGTGTGTAGGCTGAGTCTGGACGAGGCGGGCTGAGTCTGGACGGAGCGTTGGAATGATGGAGGAGGTGCATGTAGGCAGGTGTGGGGAGGTCAGGTCAGAGCACAGAGGTGGCGCAGGTGTACCTCCATGGGCAGCAGGGTAACCTCCATTTTGCATGGAGGAGGACTGGGAGGGAATATTGGGGGGATGAAGATGGCTCTTGAGGTGATATGCCGGATGGAGACCCATCAGAGCCATGCGGGGTGGGGCAGAGGCTGAGAGACCCCCTGGTGTACGACTGGGGCAAGTCCTGGCCATGGGATGGGGCCACACGGACCTCATCTGGGACATGAGGAGGAAGGATCAGCAGAGCTCTGCAAACATAGGGAGGCAGGGTGTGAGGGAAGAGGGTTCTTCAGGCTGAGTGCTTGGGAATGTGCTGGGACATGAACAGAAACAGAAGCCAAGCCAATGACGCGATACAGGGCTGTACATTGGGACATTTTTCTCTCCTTCCAGTAGGATGTCTAACGACAGAATCAAGTACCGTGACCCCATAGGCCGGAGAGAAAGGAGGCCAGCCCAGAAATCCATCAGGTCACAAATCTGCAGCCCTACCTAAGAACACAGTGTTTCAGGGGCGCCTGGGTGCCTCAGTCAGTTAAGCATCTTACTTCGGCTCAGGTCATGATCTCACGGTCCTGAGGTCGAGCCCCGAGCTCCACATTCATCGGGAGTCTGCTTGTCCTTCTCCCTCTGCTCTTACCCCACTCGTGCACTCTCCCTCTCTCTCTCTCTCTCTCTCATAGATAAAATCTTAAAAAAGAGAAGAACATGGTGCTTGTTATGGTTGGTGACACCAGCGGGTAGAGGAGGGCCATGGCAGGCATGGTGCTCAGGGTAGGAGAGAGGGGTCATGCTGGAAATGGAGCAGTTTCCCCCATATGCTGGACTGGTGGGCACAGACACAGATGGGGAGGCTGAATATCACGGTGGCGTATTTTAGTTTGCATCGCCCAGATGCGCTGGACTCATCAGGATGAAAATGCAGGCCTATGAGGTAAGTCATGACAATAGCCTGGATTTTTAGGATGGACCAAATGGACCAAACACTTATTATTGTTGGCAGTATATAGTTGGAGGATTTGTCTTCTGAAGTTCCGACTTCTAGGTCAGTGGTTTCCATCACTGATGATTTCAGAATGCCCCTTGTTTTCTCCTTCCTTCTGTTCCTTGCTCCTACCTTCATTCACTACTAAACTCTTTTAGTGTTTCCACTACCACTGTACCTCCTCACTCATCTGCTCAGTCACTAACCTCTTACAACCCGATTTCCACCCCGCCATGGCCCTGCAACTGTTTTCTCAAAGATTGCCAATGATTTCGAGTTGACAGACGTCCTCGCCTTTCCAAAGTGTAGATGCTCTTTGATTTCTCTGAAATGCGACACCCTGTTGACCTGTGCTTGACCAGTGCTCTGTTCTTAAATCTCTTGGATTGCTTGATTTTTGCATTCAGTACATTTGCCTTCTGCTTTAGTCCGTTTGGGTTGCTGCAACAAAAGAGCAGAGGCTGGATCACTTAGAAACAACAGAAACTTCCTTGTCCCTGTTCCAGAAGCTGGGAAATGCAAGATCAAGGTACCACTTCCTGTTTCATACATGGCATGTTTTCGCAGTGTTCTCATGTGGCTCGGGGGCTCAGAGGAATCTCCTTTATGAGGACACCAATCCCACAGTCATGAGGACTCTACCCTTGGGAGTTAAGCACCCTCCAAAGACCCCACCACCTAATACTTGACACTGGGCAGTAGAACTTCCACTTATGAATTTTGGGGGACACAGACATTCTCTCCATAGCACCTCCCTACTTTTCTGAGGGCTCTTTTTTCTCTCATTCGCAGACTTCTCTTCTTCCTGTCTCCTAGACAGGAAATGGGGACATTTTTCAAAATTCGACACCCAGTCTCCTTTTTCTCCACATCTTCATCTTTGGAGATTTCCAGGATTTTGTCTTTCACTTAATTTGGTGGACTGGCAAGGCTGTGCCTCCAGCCCTGATGTTGAAAGCAGTGGTCTCCACAGTGGGCCCAAGAGATGATCCACTGGGGTGTAGAAAGAAAATGTTAGAATGTCTACTCAGGGGTGCGAGGGTGGCTCCGGGTGTTAAGTGTCTGCCTTTGGTTCAGGATCAAGCCCCTCATCTGGCTCCCTTCTCAGCGGGGAGTCTGCTTCTTGCTCTCTCTTTGCCCCTCCCCTCTGCTCCTGCTCACTCTCTTGCAAATAAATAAATAAAATCTTAAAAAAAACACCTATTCATAATTTTATCTTTAAAAGTAAGAAAGAAAAAAAAATGACATATCATTTAGCAGTGGGCCCTGGCTTGTCAGGCAGACAAACACAGCCCTGTGTGTCATCCTGAGGGAAGACCATTCTTCCCCAAGAATGTACCCTTGCTCACACACCTCCACCTGAGAAGACATAAGGCAGTTTTCATGTGTCCAGTTAAGTGGATTTCTGGATTAAATTACCCGGTTTTACCTAAACTAACCCTCACAAAGTAGACCAAGAACCTAAGAAGATTCCTGAAGGAAATCATAACCTGAAGATCATATTGTGAGACAGCCAACATGTGTACCAAGGGGAGCATTTTGTCCACCATGTGACAAGGACAGAACAATGACTGACGTGGTCAATTGCCTGATCTCACTAAAAATGCTATTATTAATAAGGTTTCTCCGCAGAAAGCAAAATTTTATTTTAATTATTTCTTTTATCTGATTCTTAAAAGTTTTAATGTGTAAGTTTTTTTTGTTTTGTTTTGTTTTGTTTAGATTTTATTTATTTGACAGAGACAGAGAGAGAGAGGGAATACAAGCAGGGTGAGTGGGAGAGGGAGAAGCAGGTTTTCCACTGCACAGGAAGCCTGATGTGGGGCTTGATCCCAGGACCCTGGGATCATGACCTGACCTGAAGGCAGGTGCTTAATGACTGAGCCATCCAGGCGCCCCTTAATGTGTAAGTTTTAAATGTACTAATACGTTAGGATGGTAGTAGGTGTGTTTTCATATGTAAGTAAGTATACCCAGGTTGGGGGATGTGAAAGGATTTTGTGTTGGAGGGGGTACAGAGTGAACACAATTTGGAGACCATTATACTAGTGACTTGAGACTGTTTCTGGGACTTTAGAGAAAAACCTGTGCTCAGGTCTGGCTGTATCCTGCACATTTCAGCCAGGCAGCTTGCCCACATGCCTTATATCGCCAGCCTCTACTGCTCAGAATGTGGAGCTGGAGGCTCCAGTAGGAAAGGAACCCTGTCCAGTGACACAGACAATCTCAAAATTCAGCCTAGAAGGAAGGGACAGAGCAGAGAGGCAGGGAGTCAGCCCAAGAAGACTAACATGCATCTTTGTTTCTCATAGAGTAGACTGGGGAGGCATGGGGCACTTGAAGGAGGTGATGGCCACCTTGATTATGTACCAGCAAGCCTTCCTGCCATATGCCATGGTCCTCTGACTCCTAAACTCAAGCTGGAACAGGTCATAGCACACGGCTAACTCCTTCATGGCTCTTCCTACTAACCAACTCATGGACTCAATCAGGAACCTTGTCAACAAACCTCTGGGAGGCCTTGACTTGCAGAGCCCCCCGTCTGGCCCCAGAGGACACCTTATCCATATTCTCCTGTCCTCCTCGCGTATGGCTGGCCTTGACGTGTGGTTCTACCTGTGGCAAGGACAAGCCTTTGCAGATGATTAGTAAGGAAGTGCAGAAAGCCATTCTGGCTCTGGGGTTGGGAGAAGACACGCAGACCTGAGTGGGTCAGGTCGCCACCCTGGGGAAGACAAACGGGACACTCTCAGCATCTCGCATGGCTCTGTGGGGTGCAGAGAATGCATACCATCCTGATTGCCCCCCAAGAGGAACAGGAACTGTAGAGTGGGTGTCTCCATAGAAAAGGTCCTGAGAAAAGGCCAGGTAATAGATGAAGGTATCTTTCTTGTGGAGCCCCTCAGTAAAAACCAGAAAAAGTGACTCTTTCTTTGAATGGGAAGACACACACACCCACACAGGGTGTCAAAGGACACGAAAAATCAAGGAAACCTGACCCCACCAAACAACACAGTAATTGGACAGTAACTGACCCCAAAGAATTGGAGATCTGTGAATTACTGGAGAAGGAGTTTTGAAGAATTGTTTTAAGGAAGCTCAGAGAGGTACAAGAGCACACAGATAGAAAATTCAAGGAAATCGTGGATATAGTACATGAACAAAACGAGAGGTACAACAGAAAAGTTATAAAAAAGAAGCAAACGAATTGTGGAGCTGAGCAGTGCAATGAACGAGATGACGGTTGAAAGATAAGGCATGGAAAACTGGAGCATGCTGGGGCTGGCAGCTTGTCTCCTGGGTCATGGACTTGGTGTCCAAAGCTGGTGACTCTCAAGGTGTTGAACTGTCTAGAGATGAACTCCTCTGAGACCCTGTTGACAGTGGGAAATAGACTTTGTATGCACAACCTCACTGTTCAAGCAGGGCTTGGCAACCAGCTCAAGTTCCACTTTGTACTTGAAAAGTAGAACGTAAATCATGACTAAATGACATGTCACTGAAGCCCCATTAGAAAGAGAGAAAAATGTAAGAGTCATGGAGTACATGTCCAGCTGGAACCAGCCTCAGAACAGGAGAGCACTTGGAGAAGGTTCTGTGAGGAGCCATGAGGATGGCCAAAGGCTGGAGATTAGGTTCTGGGAGGAGAGCCAGAAGCAACTGGAATTATTTAACCTGGAGAAGTAAGACAGCAGGGATCAGTTAACCTGTATTTATGACTATATCTGAGTGGCCAGGATTTTGTGGGGAGTGGGAGAGGGAGAAGCAGACTTTCCCTCAGAGCACTCCCCTGCTGGTGTTCCCTCTCTTGCTGTGTCTCTGTCAAATAAATAAAATCTTAAAAAAAAAAAAAAAAAAAAGAATGTTAGTTTCCTTCTGGTAGAGGAAGGACATCTTTCACATGGGGATTTCCTCTCCTGCTTTTGAGAAAAAGAAGGAAGGTCAGTGTGTTTTGCTTAATTTTGCTGTTTTTAACTCAAAATATCCAGTAGGTCAGAGCAGGAGATTTTGGGGATAGGGGCATGTTTTGAACTCCCTCAGAAGCCATAGATGAAGTTTAGGTGGGATAAAAACAATCTTCTGTTAGAGAAGTTTAACTAGTATTGGCATGAGGGAGACTATCATATTTTATCTGGAGAATTTAGAAAATGCAGTTTCGGCAGGAACAGTATAGTTCTGCCCAGAGGAGGAAAGACTGAGTGGATTTCTCAGTGCTGCTTTAGTGTGAGGGCTCCAATTATAGGAGCTGGTTTTTCCTTGGCATCTATGTAAGAAATTCTCTTGGCGCACACATGTAGTTTGACACTTGCCATTGTTAAAATAGCCTTTTAAATTTTTTAATTCCAATATAGTTAACGTACAGTGTTATGTTAGGTTCAGGTGTACAGTATAGTGATTCGGCAATTCTCTGCATTCAGTCAGTGTCCATCATGATAAACTTCCTTTCATCTCCATCCCCCGTGACACCCATCCCCCCACCGCCTCCCTGCTGGTGACCATCTGTTTGTTCTCGTAGTTAAGAGTCTGTTCAAGAGTCTGTTTTTTCTTTGTTTGTTTGTCTCTTCTTTTCTTTGTTCGTTTGTTAAAGTAACATTTGTAATATCGTGTTTTCAGCCAGATACATTTTAAGACCAACAGCAGGGATGTCGGTGTTTTCCATTAGGGCCTTTAGTTTTTATCTGATGTTGCCAACAACCGAATTGGTTTGTGATCTCCATGTTCATGATATGTTCCGTGTTTTGGGCTTTCTTACTGAGGTGGCGTTTCCACTTGGAAGTCTTATCTTTTTGAGGACTGCATTGATTGTGCTAAGCAGATTTAGAGTAATCAGGACATTATGATGGCCAAGTGGCTGTCAGCACTGGGGCACCATTTCCAGGGGAAACAATTTTTGCACTCCTGGGGACACCCGTTTTTCTTTTAGTCTTTGCATGCTTAGAGAGCAGAAAGCTGGACCCGAACCTCTCATGTTCTTTAATGTGAGTATTGACTCGTGAAATAATGCCTGAACCCTCAGAGTTATGTAAGTAAGTAAGTAGAAAGCGAACAAGGCCAAGGGTCTAATCCATGTATATTGCTTTTATTTGGAAGAGTGGCCGTACATTTTGAGTGATAAGTAAGGCTGAGTCCCATGTGATTCTCCAGGAAAAAAAAAGATAGGACTTCCTTCTCTAAAACCACAGCAGCCATTGTCCAAGAGGGAAGCCATAAATATGATTTGGCGGGGGTCAGTGACGGTGCTGGGGCTGAGCGTGGTGGAGATAGTGTTGCCAGGGGTGGTAACATCTCTCTTGCTGAGCACATGTGTCCCTGGTGCTGAGCTGTTTGTCTCCAGACTGTGTACCACCACCGTCAGGCAGGTGTTGAGTCTCCATGTTACTGATGCGGAAGCTCGGGGAGGTTGGTTGTTTTACTAAACCTGGGCTTAAAATCTAGGTGTTTCTCAAATTGAAGCGTGTGTGTGTGTGTGTGTGTGTGTGTGTGTGTGTGTGTCTGTCTGTCTGTCTGTCTGTCTCTCTTGCAATGTCTCCTAATACAAACACTTGTTACAATTTGGGGATTTTAAAAAAAGCTACCCAACTGGAATAAAGGAAATCGCACACAGCTTGGAAAGGCTCCTGGCAGTGAGTTTCGTGGACAGTCAGGTGGAGGCCGGGATCCGTGTTCAGACTGCAGGGGCCGCCTTCCCTACAAAGAGGTAAAGTGAGGAGATAGCCTTGCTATTTTCCCCAACTCGGCCAGTCTTTCTTGGAACTAACTAGAGCTGTAAGCTGGTGGTTCCCTGATTTAGGAGTTATCAGAGTCGCCTGGAGGGATGGTGGCAATCCGGCCTGCTGGGCCTAGCCCTGGATTCTGGCCTGAGAAGCTGCTTTTTCTGCTACCCAGTAATGCTGACCCTGCTGATCTGCAGACCACACTTGGAAAAGCGTGACTCAGCTGTCTCAGCCCAAGGTCTCCACTCTGATCCTGCAGCTGTTTCTCCAAGGTGGTGACCAAGCAGGAGAGCCTATGAGGGCCTTGAGGATCAGCTCGGACAGCTGTGGCTAGTCTTCAATGACTTGCCATCTGGCCTATTCTGAGGCCTGCTGGAGGCTTTGGGACAGCAACAGCTGCCGGGCTCAGAAGAACATCTCTCCCTCAGAGACTGGAGCACTCAAATGCTTGCCTGGTGTAAGTTTGAACTGAGGGTCAGCTGTGGCAGGGAAGCCACTAATGCCATCAGCTCCTTTCAGCCCTTTGAAATAGGAGGTTTGCTAGGGACACTGCTGGGACAGGTGGTCTCCTGGCTAAAACACTTCAGAACCTGAGTATTCGTGAGCATTCATACCATGAGTATTCAGAGACTCCAGGCGTAGGGGAGGCCCACTGTGGAGGCCTGACACAGTGGCTTTCTCCCACCAAATCTACATGAAGTCTCACAAAATTTTGAAAACTATTTCAGTGTATTTAAATGGTTTCTACTGTGTGTGTGTGTGTGTGTGTGTTTTAATATATCGAGGCCTGAATCGGGCTCTCTGCCCAGCAGGGAGCCTGCTTCCCCCTCTCTCTCTGCCTGCCTCTCTGCCTCCTTGTGATCTCTCTCCCTCTGTGAAATAAATAAATAAAATCTTTAAAAAAAAAAAAAGACTAAATATATTAGCTGCCTAACAGACTTACAGCATTTTTGTATTAGAGAAAACCAGTTCTGGTTAGCTCAAGCAAAAGATGTTTATTAGGAAAATACTGGTTTATCTTCGCTAATCGAAGAGAAAAATGTACAAGCTAGACCTTCCTGGAGGGGCAGTCAGGGTCTGTTTCTGGAATGGCATTTTAGGAATTCATAGTCTTCTTTGTGTAGGGCATAATCATTGGCAAAACTCAAACTAGTTCTCATCCCTCTCCTCTTCCCTCCCCTCCTCTCCTCTCTCTCTTTCCCTCTCCAAACTTTCTCTCTCCTTTCCCACACTTCAGAATCCTGGGACAGCATAGACTTGTCTTGGCTTAAGAGTTATCCTTGTCTCAGGTGGATAGGGTCGAGCTCCCATGGCATAACTGTGGCCCTTGGTGGCCCCTCTTGGTGTTGCCGGAGCTAATTGCCCAGAAAAGAGTGGCATCTTGTTAACCCAGCACACCCCACCAAGAGTTGTCAAAGGCGTTCACGCTTAAATGGGAGTCAGAACATTAAAAATGCAGAGTTGTATTCCTCTGAAGAGCAATGTCTCTAGTACCATCACAGAGGTGTGTGGAACTTGTCCTGCTTGCAGTAAAATTCTCTACGCACTGTTACCCTTACAGGGCGCCTTGTAAGGAGAGACTCAGCCTCCAGAGAGATGCAGAGTGTCCTGATGGTTGACTTAACAAGAAAGATTTGCTTCCATTTCTGTTTTTAATCTATGAAAGCTCAGAGAGTTTTGAATCCAGTGGAGTTAAATACACCCATAAACGTGTGACTGTCTCATGGCCCGAACACTCTGGCACTGACATTTCCTCCTGAAGCCTGGTGCTTCCAGAATTGTGTGGTGCTGTGTGTGGCCGGGGCCGAGCAAGGACTTGGGGCTCTGGGTGGCTCCCTTTTCTGCCCTCTCACAGAGCACTCACTTTCCATCCGGCTCCTACATCCCCAAGAGCTGTTCTCCAGGCTAGGGACCTCTGGGAGGCCAGAGGCCGACCTCAATTTGAGAAAGCCATTGTCTAGGTCCCTGTGTTCCAAGGCAGGGAAACAGTGGGTCAAGGTCAGGGGAAGCTGGAAGTACCCCTGTTGAGTGCCATCCTCTAGGACTCCATGTGGTAGATTAAAATAAGATTAAAGATTAAAATATGATTAAAATAAGATCCCTATATATCTGAGAAGTCAGAGTGTTTATGTGCAATAGCAGATGGAACTTACTAAAAAGGAAAGCAGCAAAGGTTCACTTCAGTGGTTGAATAGTCTGACTTCCTCTATTAAAAACAACACCTGTTCTTCAAAGCTAGTAGGGAAGACCCCACTAGAGAGAGAGCCTGACCCACAGCCTCCCCTGAACCCCAAGAGTAACCTCTGCTTGGTGTTTCGTGCCTGGCAGCATGGCCCCCCATGGCTGTCCTGTTACACGCAGGCTCAGACACAGGCAAACAAGCTTTCTTCAGTCTCTCTTCCTCTGCTTACCTGTGGCCCTTCGGAGGACACCCAGTGCTGGAGGATGCTTACAGAGATAAACTTAAACACGGAGAGTTCCATAAATCAAGATTTTCCTGTCCCTCGAGGGATGTATTTTGCTCTCTGTTGCCCGAGGATTCTGTCCAGTCCCTGTGGGTCTGTCTAGGAACCAGCTTTCCTGGTTTCCAGGTGGTTTCTACCATCTCTCACCTGGCATCTGGAAGGAAAATGTTGGATTTCCAGATTCCTTAACATCTAGGCGAAGAGAGAAGGTTTGGTTTCCCCTTCTGCCTTCCCTGGTTCCCTTCCTTGAACCTCATTTTCCTGTTTCCGGAGGGCCCGCTCCCATGCCCCAGGTGACAGGCACCAAAAATAACCTCACTTTTCGGGCGAGATCTTGCTTTTACCTCTTGCCCTTGGCCTCCTGGTCTTTAGTAGATGTGCCTGTATCAGAACGAAAAAGGAAAGCAAAGCACTGAAACAAGAGATAGACACAGAGAGAGGAAAAAGTGTCCTTCCCCTCACTCACCTGCAAGACGGCCTCACTTTGGCCCATTGATCCTGTAATCACCACTGAAATACATTGTGGATGAGGCCAAGACGTCTGTCTTCCATAAATTATTAACCAATTGCTGGTTGACAAAGGGTATTATCTGTCTCTTGCTGGTTAAAAAGCGTACCCAGTGCCTCACACAGTACGTGCTTACTTATGCGTACCCGAGCTCTGCATTCAGTTGTTCAGGAAACATTTCTTGAGCTGCTATTTTGTATACACACCTCCAAACCAACTGAATCTACCGTGAAAGTCATTTCGCAGAAGAAATGAACTTAACTCTATAAAAAAAAAAAATCCAGGAAAGAGAACCTCAGAATAAAGAACAATCTCTGAAAAAAAAATGAACAAAACAAAACACCCCCAAACCCTCCTTTTCCTATACCAGCTTCTCCAAGGCCATGACTGACAGGTAAGGGCTTGTCTAGCCCTGGGACTGAGAGCAGCTTTGGAAAAAAGTCAGTGTTCTTATCCTACTTACTGTTAAGGAACGTGAGGCACAGAGAGGCTGTCGGATAGCTAACTAGTGGCAGAGCCTTCCCTTAAACCTCATCCCCGGGGCGCCTGGGTGGCTCAGTGGGTTAAAGCCTCTGCCTTTGGCTCAGGTCGTGATCTCAGGGTCCTGGGATGAGCCTTGCATTGGGCTCCCTGCTCAGCAGGGAGCCTGCTTCCTCCTCTCTCTCTCTGCTGCCTCTCTGCCTACTTGTAATCTCTCTCTGTGTGTCAAATAAATAAATAAAATCTTAAAACAAAACAAAATCTCATCCCCAACAAGAAAATTTGGACCACCGTCTTCTTGTTTTCCGCTCAGTTGGGGCAAATTCCCTTTAGCGGTTTTCGTTTTATTTATTCTTGGCTTCAGTGTCCTGCTCTGGGAATTGTCTAGTTAGACATGATCTCTGAGTACCATGCTCTGAATTTGTAGTTTCCTTTCCTTTTAAAGGAAAGCAGACTTCCCCGCCACGTTGAGAGAGGTAATGGCAGTAACTAACCTAAAATTATTGAGCGACAACTCGAGGAGCCGTCTCCCACTCCTGTCCTGAAATACGCTCTGACCTCCAACATAGGCGGGCATAAACAACAGTCTGTAGCCCCTCTAATAATACCCTGTGTACAAAATTCTGAGAGATCTGGAGCTCTGAGCATATTGACTTTCTAGTTATCTACACGTTTTCGGGGTGAGGTGATGGATTGCAGTGATTTATCAACTTTGATTACAGCCTGTGGTTCTGGATTCCGGCTGCATGGTAAAATCACCCATTCCAGATCAAATACATCACAGTCTCTGGGACTAGGATCAGGACTTGAGTTGTTTGTTTGTTTGTTTTTTTTTTTAAATCCCCCAGGTGGTTCTGATGTGGAGCCAGGGTTGAGAATCCTTGGACCAGACTAACCAGCTGGCAGCGGGAGCGGGGAGGGTCCCCCAGGAATCTGCAGGTGGAGTGATTTCTTCTTGTAAGAGAACAATTCATCTTTCCGTATTTTAGGAAAGTATTTTCACCCTCCTTTTCTTATTCAGTGCTCAAGGGAGAATATTTGGGGTTGCTTTTGCATCTTTGTGAATTGCTCTCTAGATGTATGAGCCTGTCGCCAATAAACCCAAGAGATGGATGAGGAACGGCTGACTGGCTATAAGAGGATGTACAGAGTTACCAAAGATTTTGCCTTCAAGCTTTTTACAACAGTGACTTTCTTAGTTGTTGTTGTTTTAAAGGTTATATTTATATGCGAGTTTGCAGGAGAACATCAATATTAAGTAAAGGCATTCACATCTATCTACCTTTTTTTTTTCTTTTTAAAGATTTTATTTATTTATTAGAGAGAGAGAGCGCACAAGCAGGCAGAGTCGCAGAGGGAGAAGCAGGCTCCCTGCTGGGCAGGGAGCCCAATACTGGACTCCATCCCAGGACCCTGGGATCATGACCTGAGCCAAAGGCAGCTGCTTAACCAACTGAGCCACGCAGGCGTCCCACATCTATCTACTTTTGAAATGAGTTCGTTTATAACAAGTCAATATAAAGTAAGTGAATACTCCGAAGGGGGAGAAACCAACCAACCGAACAAACAAAAACCTTATCGTAATTGGCAGGGCATCTGGGGACTGCAGCTGCTTTTGTCCCTCTGTATCTCTTACGGGTTCCAGCTTGCAAAGCAAGGCGCAGAGCTCTGCCAGATGTGTGCACTAGCGACTGGGTGGGGAGAGTCCCATAGCTGGTTTGGCCACATGAAGATGGTGAACTTGTGAAGAATAATGATTAGGCACCCTTACTGCCTACTTAGCATCATCCCCAAGGGCTTTTAGTAAATCACAGATTTTAAATCGGCACACCCATGAGAGTTTGCAGGAAAACAAAGAGAAACCCTGCTCTCAAAAAGCGCCTGCTAATTGTTCCGGGATTTGTGAAAATATGCAAATATCAGGAGGGACCTCCAAATCCCTTGCCAGATTTAGTAAATACTGAGTCAGTATTTGGGCTCTTGGTTTTAGTAATTGACAAGCCAGGAGCCATTGGGCTCCGAGAACTTCCTGTTTCCTGCATGCAAGTCTCTGTAAACATCCCCCCCTCCCCGCACCTGCTCAACTTCTCTCACCCTGAGAAGGAAGTAATAAAGAAAGCCTTTCCGTTGAACCGGACATTCTCTTCCACCCCCACCCCCACCCCCAAACAGGACAGTGAATTTACCATTTGCAAGGCTGCTCAAGAAGTACATTACATGCTCTGGGTTAAACAAGAGACAATGGTATCAATTTGAGTGATACAATCTTGTGTGTTACTATTATTATTATTTTTTTGTCATAGGGAAGGGATTGTGTAAAATGTGACCCAGACTTGTTTGTTGTTTAAGAGAAGCTGGTTTGCTCCTTGTGGCTGGAGGCAGCCTGAAAAGCGTGCCTACAGGTAGTGCCGATGCTTCCTGGGCACAGGGCACGCCGCATTTTGTGGTTTGCATGTGTTTCTCTTAAACTGGAGAAAAGGGAAGACTTTGGGGGGTAGTAGCCAGAGAGCTACAGGCATTAAAAATCAGGCTTCCCCAGGGAAGGGAGGGGCACGTGAGAAATCTCCCCTAGCCTCTCTTGCCAGTGGAAATGGAAGGACTTCTAAGTGTGATAAAGCTACATTTTTAAAAACCTACCCCTCCAACCCTTCGAGTAGCTTCAGACGGGGTTGGAGGGCAGCAGGAAATGGCAAGTTTCAGCATTTACCACTTCTGAGGAACAGAAACTTTAAGGAAAAATCAGCCCCAGGGGAACATTCGTGCCCCTTCATTGCAAATTCTTCAGTATTTTCTTAGACTGGGTTTCTCTGGCCGGAACATGCTGTCAAAAGTAGAGTCGCCAATATTCTGGCATAAACTGTCTTTTAAAATGTCCTTTGCAGTAGATATCTGCTTTATGACTCTGATGTGCCAAACCCCAAAGCCAGAGGTGGGGGGAGGGCAGAGGGGCTGAGGAGGAGCAATGGGAACAAACGAAAATTCTTTGCAAATTAAAATAGGCTAAAAAATGCAATTACTAGCTGATTCTTTTTACCACCTTTAGGGAAGCCTCTCAGCATGTACAGAGTATTTGTCATTTTCTGTAGCACTTTCTTGTGTCATTTTAGGGCACTGAATACTTTGTTTCTTGCCTACAGTTAACTATGTGCATATTTAACTTCTCAACTCCAGTCCTTTGGTGCTGGGTCTTTTCTCTTTGTTTCTCCCATGGCACCAAGTTGAGTGTTTCATTCCTAGTTATTGTTCCATTATTATTGTTGAATGAATGCACTTTTACAAAGCATGGGTGTGATTTGTTTTGCTTTTTCAAACGAAGCTCCTAATGAATTAATACGTCTAGCTGGGCAGACTTAAAGCTGACATTTGAACAATAAAAGAACTCTCCAAGTGACAAGAATCACAGAACTGTAAAATCTTGCAACCATAAGGGACCTGAGTGATTTTAATTCAGCCTATTTATTTTCTAGTCGAGCAGTTATGGCTGCCCAAGGTCACAGAGCAAACAGTAGGCAAATCAGCCGCCTGTTTTATTTGGACATTGATGGGCGCCCTGTAAACCGGCTTTGCTACCCTTGCAGTGGGTTTACGTTTCACTAATCGTTATGCCCCTGATTTTCCTCGGGGAAGATATTTAATTGATTTTTCATTTTATCTCCTCTGAATTTGAGGCTAATGAATGGCTTGTTTTCTTTGTCTCCTTAGCAAACTGTCTTCCTGCCCCCTTCAAGGAAATCCATGCCAGCGGTCTATCATTCCCTCCGTGTTAGACCCGGAGCAGTGGTGCATAGGGACATTCTGCAGATAGACAGTGAGTGACCAGACCGTGTGTAACTCTAGGACTCTGACCTCTAATCCGCAGCCACCAATCCAGGGAGCAAGCCGATAACCCCGGGAGTGAATGGCCTTAAATGGCCCAGACTTGATTAGTTACTGGCACTTCCCTAATTTTTGGCTTTGTTCCCAGGGTAGGACCAGCCTGAGGCAGCCCAGTGTGCTCCCCTACCAGCCACAGAGGATGCCCTGTTTCTAGTTAGCCTGACTATAGCCTCCCTAGGCTGGCGGGCTCCGGTCAGGAGGGGAGCCCCCCACTCCTCTGCCTCCCTTTGAATCTCCACCAAACTCAAGGGCTGGTGGCCTCTGAACCAGCAACCTTGGCTTTTTTCCTTTGGGAGGACTTCCCCCGCATGGAGGAAGACCGAGAGAGAAGACCAGCCCTGCCGACTTCACTGTTCTCTCTGGTTATGATTGTGCAGTCAGTCATACGTCTGCGTGGTAGGGTTTTGTAAAGCCCATTTGTCTCCTCCTGTATCAAAAGAAAATAGAAAAAAGCGCTGGGCAATCACTAGGCTGAAATGAGCATATGCTCTCGTGAGGCATTCTTCTGACCTGTTATCCATCCTGGTGACGCTGCCAAGACAGGGAATGAGGTTGGTGTGGCTCAGAGTCATCCCTTCAGGATCTTCATGATGCTTGTAAAACTTCCATTTAATAATCTCTCTAGAATTTTCGAGGAGGATGATGTCAGGCATCATTCATCTTTTTCTTTTCTGGAATCCATCATTTTATTTCGAGAATCAGGACTTTTCTTATTCTCCAGTATTTCTCTGTATAGATTTAGAGTATGAAATCATAGATGAGGTTGATAATTTACCAGCCAGGGGTATCTTTCTTTTGTGGGTCAGTAATTAATTGAAGAAATAAAATGATCTTGTTGAAAGAACCATCTTGTGTTTCACTTCCCTCTAAATAGGAACATTGCGAAGGTGGTACCGGACCAGGGTTGGGGGACAGGGATTGGTTCTCCCCAGTGGCTGTCAGCCCAGCCTTACCCCCCAATCCTCTGCTGTGACCGGTTGGCATTTTGTCAACTGGCTCATTCTTCCTTGTCTCTCAGATGTCTCTGAATTGTCATTTCCTCCAGGAAGCCTTCCTAAACCCCAGTCTAAGTTAGGGCCCCATATTATTCTCTTCGACCAGACTTAGAGGGTCAGTAGATGTTTTCTGGAAAAAACCCAATAGTCAGTGTTAAACCGTGCAGGCCATACGGGCATCTGCTCAACTCTGCTGTTGTAAGGCAAGGGCTGCCACAGAGAATATGTAAATGAGTAGGGGGGCTTAGTTCCAATAAACCTTTATTTATAGAAACAAGTAGTAGACAGCTGGCCATCGTTTACCAACTCGCTTAAAAGCACTATGTAATTTTTCTGCCCAATAGGATCATGTGATTATTTGCTTATTATCTTTCTCTCTGTGGACTAGAGTTTGTTAAACATAAGGATTGACTGATGTCCATTTCTGCACCTATAGGAAAAGCGTAGTGTGGGGCACATAGCAGGTACTTCATAAGCATTGAGCGAATGAGTGGGATGGAAGTGCAGTAGGTATTGAGGTGTGCTTTCTGTTTCCTGTCTGTCAGTAGCATACCCCTGTCCTCCATCTGTTTGCCAACCCTTTTCTGTATCTTCTAGTTCTGAGTATTTCTCCACAGTAAAATCCTTTGTGGTCTTTGGACTTGGATTCGTCTCCCACATGCCTAGATCCTTCTGGACTTCTCTTTCTTCCAGAGCGCAGGCCACTCAAGTAGCAATTACCTTTGGTCAGGCAGTTGTGGTGCCAGATGGGAATTTGAGATCCCTTCTTCTCTAATTAAAACCTGAGAGTGAAGTTATGTGTATGTCATTATGAGAGATGAGCTCATCTTAAGAGCCTGATGGCATCCATAGTCCAGGGAGGAACACTTGGCCGTGTCAAATTGTCATGAATATGATTTGGGGGAAGGAAAAAACAAAACAAAACAAACAAACAAACAAAAAAGCCACCACCTATCAGGTCTACGCCAAGCATTTCAAGATGGAGTAATTTTTTTTATACAAAATGAGTTTGTTTTTCTCAGCCATGCTTAAGTCTGTAGGTGTGATCCTTATTTTTATAGGCAACTAATTGCAAAGTGACATTTTGAGATGTGCTGATCTCAGTCGTATTTTTTCTTGGCTTATGAATGCCTTCAGTTGAGGCTGTCAACACCCCTCAGTCTCTATAGAACCAAGAGTTAGAGGAACATGGAACCACCCACCGACAGAGCCAGTGATGATGGACTCTGCATTATCTGCCCTTCCCATTCCCTGCAGTAAATTTGCAGGGAGTCAGTGAACTCAGCCATTTCTCAATGTCTCCGATGTAGAAATGTTTCCTATGATCAGGAGGTCAAAGGCTAATTTAGGTTACTAGCAGTTTGTCTACTTGGGAAATGCATAATTGTTCAGACACTTACTTTCCTGGTAAAAAATGATTTCCAGAAGGTTGATCCTGTGGCCCTCAACTGCGCCAGTCCGCTCCGTGTTCAGGGGGTCCCAGGAAGTGTTTGACTCAGGCAGGCAGCCAGTCATGGCCACGCCTGGGGACCCCGGGACCCAGGGCTCTCTCTGGGAGAATAGATTGTGCTGGTCAGGGTTCTGCTGCAAAAAGAAGAAATTCCTGTATTTGTGCGGAGTGAGTACTACAATGTGTCTTAGTCAGCTGGGCTGCTGTGACAGTATACCGCAGTCTGGGCGGGGGTGGGGGGGAGGCGGAAACAACAGACTTTTATTTCTCATAGTTCTGGAGACTGGAAGTCCAAGATCAATGTCAGCAGATTTGGTATCTGGTGTCTAGGAGAGCCCTCTGGCTTGGCCTGCAGACCTTGCTGTCCCCTCGAATGGCTTGGGGAGAGAGAGGGAGAGAGAAAGCAAGGGGGAGGGGGGGAGAGAGCGAGAGAGGAAGAACGAACGCAAGCACCAAGAAAGTACTTGTCTCTTCTTCTTCTTGTGAGGGCCCTACTCCCATCATGAGGACCCTACCCTAATGCCCTCACCTACAACTGCTCACCTCCAAAGGGCCCTACCTCCAATACCATCACACTGGGGGCCAGGGCTTCAATATGTGAATTTTGGGGACACAGCCAGCCTATAACAGAGAGCTTCAGGTATTGGCACAGTCTAAAGTGTTAAGGAAGCCGAACTGCCAGAATGAGTCTCGGAACGATTCCAGGGAGAGTCCCTGTTTGCCAAGGCCAGGAGGCGGGGAAGGATCAGGAACAGAGAATGATCCAAATGTGGGGATTTCCTGAGATCCCAAGGCTGTGGAATCAGCCCTACCCCCTGGCTCATGAGTTAGGGCCTGCTCCCCACGACTTGCCACTCTGGTGGGCAAGACATCCAGGACCACCCGGAGATGTTGAAATCGCTGTATCTTTGCATTTGTGTTTTGCAAGTCAAGTCCAGTCTGTATGCTCTGGGGGCCTGGTGCCTCAGCTCCCAGAGGTTCTGCTCCTACCACGGGCTGCCTCTCCAGGGTGGGTTCTGACCCCTCCTGTCACCCTCTGCTGCTCCCGCCTCCCCTGGCGCTGGCAAGGGGAAGGGGAGGGTCAGGGCCTGTGGTGGGGTTGGAAGGGAGTCACTGGCCTAGGATCTTTGTGACAATAAGCAAATAACAAACATTGTGACAGATGGAGAAAGAGGCTGTGGAAGGTACAGGAAACTTACCTCGCTGGTTTTTCAACAAGGGACCCTGTGTGTTTTTTTTTGTTTTTTTGTTTTTTTGTTTTTTTTTTTTAAAGATTTTATTTATTTATTTGATACAGAGAGAGAGATTACAAGTAGGCAGAGAGGCAGGCAGAGAGAGAGGAGGAAGCAGGCTCCCTGCGGAGCAGAGAGCCCGATGCGGGCCTCGATCCCAGGACCCTGAGATCATGACCTGAGCCGAAGGCAGGGGCTTTAACCCACTGAGCCACCCAGGCGCCCTTGGGACCCTGTGTTTTTATTTGGCGCTAGTCTTTACACATTTCACAGCCGGCCCTGGGTGAATCTAATATCTCAGGGACTGTGAGGAGTGGCCTATACCTCACTTCTACCTTCCCTGTTCTCTAGGGCTCAGTACCTGTTCTGGAGAACCAGCCGTGGGGGAGTCTGGGAAATGTAGTCCGGATAAGGCTCCTCCTCGGCAGGCGGGAGACCACCTGTGCAGGGAGGGAGATGAGGGAGCCAGCAGTCCTATAAAGGGAGATAACCCGGGACTGGGAAAGGGGGAACAGGGAGTGGGGAGAGTGGGGAGAAATTTGAGGGAGGGGTTGATTTATTCCCACCGCTCCCCTCTGTAGTCTGTAGATGAGTGTTGCTCACTTATAAAGCAGTAGGGGAGTGTGAAAATGAAGGTATAGGGATCCTTACCCCTAAAGAGTGTGATGCACCAACAAATCCTGTTGGTGCGGTTCCGAATTTTACCAGAGGGGTGTCCGGAGAACCCATCTAAGGCATGGTTCACGCTGATCCCCAGGAGCCTGTCCTCCAGGCCTCTAGCCGCCTGTCCCACCCCCATTATTCCCCCCTCCCCCACCACCCTGATTTTCTTTTCTGTTTTCTAAATTTTTCTTGGGACTGTTTTATTTGTCTTAAGAAGTTCCTCGTTGGTAAAGGAGAGCAGAGTATCTTCTTTCCTGTGAGTATTCTAGCAAACTTAGCAGGTTGAAGGTAAATGTCGAGAGGGGTGCCGTGAAGCTCTCTGTGGACTCGGGGGGCTTGAATGCATTCAACACTTATTGGGCCCCTACAATGTCCCAATTAGCGGGGATGTTGAATTTTAAACACACACCTCCTGCTTTGTGGGAATTTGCAGCCTTGAGGGAAAGCTTAGCCCTTATCCCTTGTTGGGTTCAAGCAGCGGGGAGAACAGTATCTATTTGTAAAAGAAACAAGCACTTTGGCAGATCACACTTGGGCTCTGTGGTGACTGCTCTTAATCTCCTGAATGCAGGGGGCTGAGCTGAATCTGTGACAAAGTCTGTGGTTGGGGGAACCTCGCACCCCCCCCCAACCTTGAGAACCGAACTCAGCTGTGATGTTCCAGCTGTTCCAGCTCGGGAGACTTCACTTTGAACTTCCAGGAACTGAGGCCAGGGCATTCTCCCAGCAGCATCCTGCAGTTCACGACTCCGCTAACGCTCGGTCATTGGCCTTCGGGGTTGAAAGTGTCCTCCACAGATGCGTTCACCATCTGGAGGGAACAGGATTTCCCTTTCTGGGAGGTTGGCAGTAAATGAGGGGGTGCTTCAGAGTGACGGCCATAGAAGGGGGCAGCTGTCACCTCCACTCCGAGCAGAGACAGGTGTCTTAGTGGTAACAGGGAGGCATGTCTGTGGCCCCCGTGTGCCCAAACCGATGGTGTGTGGAGAGAGCCAGCTCCTTGTACATCGTAGCCATGCCAACTTCAGATCCTTATTCATTCATTTCCTTGGTCAGTTCTCTACCAACTTGCCAGTTCTCCTGGGCTGCTAGAGAAGGATATGCACCATCTACTACTATCAGCTGCTCACTCTCTTTCCAAAGATGAAGGGGGCTTGATACTTGCTGATGCAAGCTGGGTCATTTCATCTGGGCTCTACCCAGATCTGTGGGAGGTGTACAGGCAGACTGTGGAGATATCGCAGGTTCGGTTCCAGAGCACGACAACGAAGCGAATATCGGAGTAAAGCAAGTCAAACAAATGTTTTGGTTTCCTAGTGCGTAGAAAAGTGGAGTTTATACTCTACTGTAGTCTATTAAATATGCAGTAGCACTGCGTGTAAATAAACAATATACAGGGGTGGCTGGGTGGCATAGTTGGACACTTGGCCAAGTTTCTGACCCTTGGTATTTTGGCTCAGGTCGTGATCTCAGGGTTGTGAGATCGAGCCCCATGTCAGGCTCTGCACTCAGCGTGGAGTCTGCTTAAGACTGTCTCTCCCTCTCCTTCTGCCCCATCCCCCCACGTGCGCACGCTGTCTCTCTCATATAAATAATTCTTAAAAAAATATATGTACCTTAATTAAAAATACTTTATTGCTGAAAAAGGCTAACCATCATCTGAGCTTTCAGCAATCTGTAATCCCTGATTGCAGATCCTCATAGCAAATAGAATAATAATGAAAAAGAGTGAGATACGGTGAGAATAATGAAAATGTGACAAAGATGTGAAGTGAACAAATGCTTTTGGAAAAATGGTGCCAACAGACTTGCTCGCTGCAAGTTGGCCACAAACCTTCAATTTGTAAAATACGTGATACCTGCAAAGCATAATGAGATGTGCCACAAAATGAGGTATGCCTGTATTCTACTCTCAAAACACCTGCGACAGTTACCTGGCCATGGCATTGGTGCTGCCGTCATTATCAAACACTAGCTGCAAACATTTGCCAGCACCAAGCGCATACGTCACCACGCTACACGCTGTAGGGGAGAAGCACACGCACAATCCAGTCATTCAAGAGCTTCCGTCAAGGTAGACAACGCAATGGGGCACATGGATTTGTAAGTTACACACTGTCTTCCTATGCGAGCCCTGCAGTCACGTTTCTTTGATGAAGGATAATCGCTTATGAGCTCCATCCAGAAGGACCTCATTCGGGCCTTGATTTTCAGTGTTGCCACATGAAAGCAATAGCTGAACCTGGGTCCCTGCTGGGAAAATGAAAATACTTGAGGATATTCAATTGCTTTTCCATTATTCATGTGCACTCGTGGTAGCCCATCATGGTAGTGCATCTGCTCAAAGCATGTGATTATGTGTGGGCCCCCACTTAAGCTGAGATTGTTTCGTTTCCTACAGCTGTTCCACAGCATAATAAAATTTGAATGATGCAGATATTTTGCCCATCAAGAGCTCCCAAGATACATCAATTTGTGCTTCATCCAGAGAGGGGACCAAAGGGAACAATGGACCTAGAGAACCTGAGGAGTTTTAACTGATATTTATTGAGTACCTACTATGGGCTGGGCACCTTTTTTTTTTTTAAGATTTTATTTATGTATTTATTTGACAGAGAGAGAACAGATCACAAGTAGGCAGAGGGGCAGGCAGAGAGAGAGAGAGAAGGAAGCAGGCTCCCTGCTGAGCAGAGAGCCCGACGCAGGGCTCGATCCCAGGACCCTGAGATCATGACCTGAGCCGAAGGCAGAGGCTTTAACCCACTGAGCCACCCAGGTGCTCCCCTGGCACCCTTTTATATAGCTCAGGAAGCAAATTTGTTTTCAAAAGAAAATGGAGTAATGTTTCGGGCTAGTCTACTTCCTGCAGATTTCACCCCACTGAGAGGTCAAATCCCTGGGTTCTCTTTCTGATAAGTGCTTCTGTCACAGAGCAACATTAAAACAGATGATCTTTGGAATAGTGGCGGGGTTGTAGGGTGAAGGCAAGGGGGAAGGACTGAAGGGAGGAGAAAGGCTCTCCATTGACAGGTTCCTGAAACTTTCTTTGCTTTTCGGTTGTCATTTGAAGCTCTTGCTTCTGTCCAGGGCTGCAGCAAAATTAAACCAAGGCAGGTTCATCTTTCAATGAGGGGCTCAGAAATGAAATACTATTTGCTATATGAGCATGACTGGATATAATGCAAATCTATTTTTATTAGGTCCACAAAGACCAAAACATATCAATTTATGTGATATGATAATAAGCTCTGTGTTTGGGGTGGGAGTTGAGTATGGACAGTACAGCGAAGGCAGCTACTTTGGAATCAGCAAAACAGGTACAAGTATTCACAGCATTGAGAAAGGGGTTGCAACCTCCCCATAAATTAAGTGAGGGGGAGAGATGTGTCTGGGGATTCTCTGGGTCCACATGGTCCTGTGGCTGATAAGAAATGTTTATCATCATTATTTATTAAGCATTCATGGTGACTTAATATCTTTTTTTGGATTAGTTGGGTCAGTCTTTCTGTTTTCTTGAGCGGCAAGATTATGGGTCAGGTTTTGGGATAGAGCTTTGGAAATAGAAGAACCTCCCTGTCCTTGCCCTACCTGTATTAAGAGTTGAATAGGGAAGGTTCAGTCAAGTCAGGCAAGATGCTGCTGCCCCTAGGTCTTTGTTTAACAGTCGTGGTCTCCTAGAGCCTGGAGGGGGTGGTGTGGGGACACAGAGAAGAGGATCTGGCTCTTATGGATCCTGGGGGGTTTCATGACTTCATTGTCCTCAGCTGGCATCACAGGAGTAGGAGAAATTCTCTGACCAAGGCATATGCAAAGAAGAAAAGACCCAACCTTTTTGTTCTGCAACATTCCCTCCCTGCTGAGTCCCTTTACTACCAAGCCCATTTGGGGTAAAGACAGGAACAGGATCAGAAGAGATGGGGCAATCCTGCCCCTTGGGCTTTGTGTCTCCAATTAGAGATGCTACCATTTTATGAGCCCTTGTGAGCTCTTGTGTTTAAGGTGTAGCTCCCTGCCCATGAATACTAACACAGTTTCCACATGGGCTCCAGGGGGAGGGCTGCAGAATCCCTCCAGTGAGGTTCCCCCATGTCAGCCTCTGGAGAGGAGAAGAATGTCAGAACTCCTTAGTAGCAACCAGATACTGAATTCATGCATTAAGGCAAATAAGCTCGTTATCAACAAGTGGCTTTATTTTGTAAGAAAATAGAGAACAATAGAAGATTGTAAAAACCCTTGGTCTAGGGAGAAAAATAAAGGAGAAATACCAAAGTAGATTTGGTTCTAGTTCCCAGCCGCCATATGTGGGAAGCTTGGAAGGTGTCCCCAGGTTTGATGAAATGCTCCTTTTGGGACAACTTCAACCCAAGAGGGACTTTAGAAACAGTGAATCCTACATTTTAACTCAGATGCTTTATGGAACTCAAGGCAAAACCTAGAGTCTCTACTCTGCTATCCATTCACATTTTTTTAGTTTAGTTTTTTTTTTTTTAAACAAAATATAGAGGGGTCATTGAACCTGTGTTTTGATTCTGAGGAAATTCTAAGCTCCTTTGTTTAGCAAATACTGATCTGTTGAAGTGTAGTAGTCGTGACCACAGTGTCCGATAATGAAAGAATTTTCCCTCTCGTTTACTGAACTAGACAAGCTGTTTGCTCAGAAATACTTTAAGTCCTTTATCAGTCTTTTGCAGCATGAACTTCCACCCACAAACATTCTATATGCTGTGAATATAGTATGAATAGGTTTTTCTTTTATGACCGATCTTACTCCATTTTGTTCTGGCCACTCGTTATCTGATAACACATGGGAAAGCACAGGCTCCAACACCCTTGGAATCTCACGTGGTCCGGACCTGGCAGGTATGTGGAGTCATGTGGCTTTTTCCGTGGGGGTCTCAGTTCTGTCCTTGAAGATACAGGTTGTGAACACGACTTGATGTCTTAGAAGGGCTTTCTTCCCACCACTTCCTTAGCTCATTTCAGCTCACTTGGCATGTATCAGGCACCCGTGGCTTGGGAGCTCAGCTCTTAGGAGAGAACAGGAAGAAGTCCCCCTAACCCTGGGCCCTTCCAGAGGGATGGGACTGCTCAATGGAGGCAGGACTTCAGAATCTTCCAGAACTAGGGAAATGCCTTCTTAAGATTTGAAAAACATCCCCCGTGATTCTCTCTGCCTTCCCATACTTTCACAAAACCCCCGTTTCATGGGACCAGCTCTTTATCCAAAGCAAAGTTAGATAATAATAAAATAATTGGAAAGCTCATTATGAGCTCCCTTGTCATCATCATTCACGGTCTCTTGTTTACTTCCCTTTCAAAAGCCGTCCAAGGTAACGGGAAGCTCTGAAGCCAATTACTTTTCCAAGCCAGAAAATGTGAGAACAACCCCGATGGTGGGAATGTCTCTGGATGATAGAAACTCTGCAAGAGAGAGCTGCCTTCTGATCACAGTGTGGTCCGAACCCAGTGTGGGGACGTGGGGACCCTCTGACTTAGATGAGAGCTTCCCCCTCCTGGAGAGCAGGTCCATCTTATGTGATGAATTCCTGGAACATCAGAAACACCTCTATTTAAATGAAAGGTGGAATCAAAAGCGATGTCTATTTTTTGAACACTGAGTCAGCATTTCTTCGTGGGGCACCTGTGTCGTCAGTGTCAGGCTCTGTGACTTCCGGGCAGGTGCTGGGCCTGCAGACACATGTGGAGGGTGTCAGATGGGCACACACTGCTGTGCGGAGATTTGGAAACTCAGGACATCTGGACATGGATGGACTCAGGGTGTGGCTCCCGCCCTGTATCCACCTCTCCCCTGTACCCGTGCATTTCTAACTGCTTGCATGGTATTCTCCAATGTATGTCCTGCAGTCACCTCCAGCTCAACATGTCCAAATCCCTTGTCCCCCACCCAGATGGGCTTTTCCTGCTGTGTCCTCAGCTCTGTGGGGACACCAGTTGCACGGTTGTCAAAGCGAGAAAAACCTGGGAATCCCATTGGACACTTCCAAGGGAAGTCTGCCCCCCACAGTGTCACAGGTGCAGCCATTTACTTGGTCATCAGGGCATACTCCTCCAGTCTCTGAAATGTCTTAGGTTTGTCAGCTAACTCTCCCCATTCAGTGCCACCATCATGTCTCACTTGAATGATTGAAGTAGGTCCCCTCCCTGGCCTTGCCTTCCTCCAACTCATCCTTCACATTTTCACCCACGTAGAACTTTCCCTAAGAGCACAGCCGATGGGTGGGTTATACCTGCCTGAGCCCATTCTCGTGTCTTTTCTGCTTGATTCTTCTCAAACTCAGACCTGATCACACCACTCCCTTCTATACAGTCTTCGTGTGTTCCCCCTCTGTCTGCAGGATAAAGGTCAAACTCTTTACTTTCGCATGCCAAACCAGTCACCATGTGGCCCCAAACTACTTTTCCAGTGCTGTTGTTTACCCCCGCCAGCCTTTGAATACACATTCTTGCTGTTCCCAAAACATTGTGTGCCTGGAGGCCCCTGGGACTTTGCATTACCTTCTGGTGCCTAGAAGGCTCTCTCCTGCCCTCAGAGTCCCTTCCTGCTTCACAGCCATCCTTATGTGGCTTTTGGCACAGCTGGCCCCAAATCTGCAGACAGCACCAGTGAGTCCCTTCCCTGGACCCCCAGAGCATCTGTAAGCACCTCTCATGGTGGCTTTAGCTCATTTCACTTTCCATCATAAACCATCACAAATCCCTTATCGACCTACCTGCCTGCCTTCTCAGGTGGCAGGTGCACCTCCTGGGCCTGGGATCATTTCTCATTTATATTCAGATTCTTAGCACCCAACCAAGCCAGCGTCTGGTGCAGAATCATTTCTCAGGGCAAGCACGTACAGCAAGAGAGGCAACACAATGAGATGGGTGTGTGCAGACAAGTTGGGCAAAACTCCTGAGGCTGGTAGAAACTGGGCACAGGGAACAGTGCAAGTGCCAGCATCTTTGAAGATGATGGACATCAATAAGTCATGAGATGAAACCTATACCGTAAATCTCTGGCGCGCTCGCAAAAGTGCTGGTACAGCATCAGCACGAGGGAAATTGAATTTCTGTCTTATCCAAGATGGGATCGGTGCACTTGGCTTCTCTGGGGGAACTTTCTGGAAGCTCTTATTTGAGGCTATGCAAAGGGTTTGAGGAATTTGAGGGTCAGTCTTAATTATCTTGGGTTGATTCATTCCTGAGAATGAATCTACCTATTCCTTGTGAGTGATACTGGGAGCATTTCTAGGGATTGCTTGCAATGTTTCTGGCACCCACGAAGGGCCAGACATGTACTGTTCATCCATTATGTATCTAGGGGAACTGAGAATGTGCAGGTGAGAGTCCTAGTGGCCACACAAACCTCCAAGAATGGGGGAGGGGCGTGCCTGTGCTGTTGGTGCCATGCATTTCCAAACTTGCTTGATGACGGAATCCTCTTTCATGGACCCTAGGGCACCATAGAACTACACTTTGGGAAATACTGATCCCATGCAATATTTTCATTTTGCAGAGAAAACAAGTGGGGCCATGAGACTAGGAAGCGATATGCTGGGACCAGAAACCAGGTCTCCCGGCGCCTAGGTCCAGGCAGCTCCCTGAGAACCAAATGGCTTGTAATGGAGGGCAGGAGTGGGCAGTGTTGGTGCTGGCGTCTGCTCACCCTGCCCACCTATCAATGGCATTTTGCCCCCAGCTACCTATGCTGCTTGGCACCTGTGATTCCAGGCCACTCGGGTCCCCTGTGGCCACCCTTCCCCCACCATTGAGGTTCTTCTCAATCCTTTATTCTGTGACCCAAGCAGAACTTCTACAATATAATTCCTGTTCACTGCCTTCCAAGGAACGGTCCAAAAGAAGGGTGCTGTTGGGAGTCAGCTGGTGAAGGTGGGCATGAGGGAGTGGGAGGCCCTTGGGGCCGATGTCCCATGGCCAGTCCTCAGAGCCCACGGCCTCTATGGCCTGCACTTCTGCCTCAGCCCTGGGTTGCCCTTGGACTTGGCTGTTTGCGGCCAACTCCTTCCCTCTCCAGTTGGCAGGGAGCTCTTGGAAACGGGAGTTATTGGGAAACAAAAGTAAACAGCCCGGCCTCCCCCCCCCCCCCGAGGCCTCAGGACTGGAGGGGTGTGCCAGCAGCTGCGCTCAGACAGCCCGGGGGGCAGGGGGCGGTTGCAGGGGCTGGGAGCCACAGGGCAGAATCCGGCATTGCACAGGGAACCGGTGTCCTGCCTGCCGGGGGCTGGCTGAGGTCAGAGAACGAGGTGAACCCGAGTGCTCTGCTTGTTTCTCAGCCGTGCAACTCTGGGTGCTAAGCAGCCAGAAGCTCTTTCTTCTGAGTGAGAGTAGCAGCCCCATCCTCATTTCCACCTGAGTGGCAAGGCTGTGACTGACCAACGTCCGGCAGGAGAGGGACCCCTGGACCCCGGACCCTGGGCACTCTGCTCTCTGGGCCCGCACACGTCAAACTGTATCCAGGGGCAGAGAATCTAGGTCTCAGAGAGGCTGGGACGGATTATTCTGAATAGGCCAGGCTCTCCTCTACACTTAGGCTTCTCAGCGGAGCTTGCCCTGAGGTTCTCCAGGTAGCGCACTTCAGGAGACAAGGGCTTCACTTGGAGATCTGCTGGGTAGCTGTGGGAACCACGGGGCAGACTTCACAGGGCAGAGCTCCTAATGGAAGGCGTTTTTTTTTTTCCCCCTTCCAAATTTTAATTTCAATTCTAGTTAGTTGACATAGAGTGTAATATTGATTTCAATTTAGGGATTCATCACTTACATACGACACCCAGTGTTCCTCCTAACAAGGAAGGCAGGGATTTTAACTTGTGGCTTCCTGAGGATTCTGAGTGTGGGAAACTTCCTCCCCAGGCGTCTCTGTGCTACTCCTAGACCCGAGCCAGCCCAGGGGACACACAGATTATGTTTCATGATGGTGGTGTGTATGGTGTATATGATAACGGCTTCCCCTTACTGAGTCCCTGTGGTGTGTCAAGCACCATGCCAAGCACTTTGTAGATGTGAGCTTTCTGAACCACCATAAGGATGCTGGAGGTTAGAGATGATCAAACTCATTTCTTTTGATGCTAGCCATTCTTTCAGATGTGAGGCCATACCTCACTGTGGTTTGGATTTGTAGTTCCCTCATGACCAGTGATGTTAAGCACTGTATCATGTACCTGTTGGCTGGGCCAGTTCTTCATTACCCAGCTGACCACTGATGAAGGGGAGAAAAAATACTGGAAAGTCAGCAATAAGAGAGAGCCTTGCTGTCCACTCCTCGACTAGGAGATGTGAATTCACTTTTTCTCCTTTCCTTGAAATGAAAGGGAGGAATGGTTGAGCGAGGAGGTTGTCTGCCCCTTTAAAGGCTGGTGTGGTGCCCATTTTTGGTGGTCAGGCAATGTAACATGGTGGTCAAGGGGAGGGTCTGAGGTCTGCCTGGGTGCACAAACTGAGAGATCAGGTTAGTTCTCATCTCTGTGCGTCAGTTTCTCCATCTGTACAAAGAAGCTAGTGGTTGTGCTTATCTTGGTGAGTGTGAGATTAAATGAATCGATACCCGTGAAACACCAAGAACAGGGCTTGCCTATGTGCTCAGTAAGTGTTATCTACTTGTGTTAGTTGGCATTTTCTGTGTATTATTCTTTGTTGTTGTTTTTTTCTTCCATGTTTCTATGCTCCAACACTTCTTTAAATAGTTCTAGAAAATCACTAGTTCTTCTGCTAACATCCTGTACCAATGGAGCCAGCAGTGCGCAGTCTTATGAACTGATGATCTTCAGGGAGAGGGAGTTTATTGTATTTTTTTAGAAATAGAGAGTATACAAGTGGAAGAATGGACAAAGGGAGAGGACAGAGAGATTCTTAAGCAGACTCCCCACTGAGTGTGGAGCCCAACAAGTGGCTCAATCTCGCAACCCTAAGATCATGACTGAGCCACCCAGGTGCCCCATTCAGGGAGAGGAATTGTTGAGGAATCCAAAAGCTCTGTGGTGTGGTTGGACGTGTGGGAGCTCTTATACTATTTTGCAGCCTCTACAACTTGAACCTCTGACCTCTGGGGCAGAGGATGTGCCCAGAGGTCACACACAGCTATTTGCAATGGTCTCTAAAGTCAGCAGAATCATTTTGCAAATGAAATCTTCAGTGATATAATCAGGGTTCATTTTTCTCCTTGAAAGAGAGTGGGTTAGAGACTTGAAGCTGTTACTCTCATGACGAGGTCTATGTGATTGATCAGAAAATAGTGCCCTGGTTAGTCTCTCCTGCCCACTCCCATGTGTGGTGCTTGGCGAGATCACCTCCTGGGACCCCAGTTCTGTGCTGGGGCAAGGCTGACATCACAGTCTTGAGTGCCTGGCAGGGTTGGTGCTCATCTTGGTGTCCTTCCTGCCTGGTTGACCTTGGGCCCTTGTCCCCACCTTGCCGAGCCTTGTTTTCCTATCAGTAGTAAAGTGGAGATTTGGGAGTCCTGCCTCCGAGATGCTGTGAAACTGACATGAGAACATGCTCTTGGCATAAAACCTGAATTCTCTTGGCTTCAGACTTCCAGGGGCTCATTCAGCAGAGGCTCCCCATTGGCCTCTCTCCACAGGAGGGGGAGCAGCCATGCAGCAACAGAGAACCTGGGAGATGGACCTGAGCGCACAGCTTAGCCCCAGAGTGGCCTCTTGTTTCCTTGGCAAGTGTGTCCTGATCCTTCTGCAGCAGAGACCTGCAGCTGTCCTTTAGGGCCAGAGGTTGTGGGTTGGGCTACAGCATTCAGGGGTCAACCAAAAACTTCTAGAACTGATAAATGAATTCATTAAGATTGCAGGATACAAACTCAACGTGCAGAAGTTTGTTGCATTTCTGTACACTGATAATGAAGGAGCAGAAAGAGAAATTAAGAAAACAATCTCATTTACAATTGCACCAAAAATAATAAAATGCCTAGTAGTAAACTTAACCAAGGTGGTATAAGACTTGTGCTCTGAAAACTGTAACACACTGACGAAAGAAATTGAAGAGGACACGAAGAAATGGAAAGACATTCCATGCTCATGGGTTGGAAGAACAAATATTGTTAAAATGTGTATACTACCCAAAACAATCTACACATTTAATGCAATCTAAATCAAAATACCTATAGCATTTTTCACAGAACTAGAACAAACAATCCTAAAATTTGTATGGAACCACAAAGACCCTGAAGAATCAAAGCCATCTTGAAAGAGAAAAACAAAGCTGGAGGTATCACAATTCTGATTTCAAGTTATACTACAAAGCTGTAATATCAAAACGGTGTGGCTCTGGCACAAACAGACACATAGATCAATGGAACAGAATAGAGAGCCCAGAAATATACCCACAATTATATGGTCCATTAATCTTCAACAAAGGAGGCAAGAATATGCAATGGGAAAAAGTCAGTCTCTTCAACAAATGGTGCTGGGAAAACTGGAAAGCTACGTGGAAAAGAATGAAACTGGACCACTTTCTGACACCAAATGCAAGAATTAACTCAAAATGGATTAATGACATAAATCTGAGACCTGAAACCATAAAACTCCTAGCAGAGAACAGAGGCAGTAACTTCTTTGACATTGAACATAGCAACATTTTTCTAGATATGTCTCCTCAGGCAAGGAAAAGAAAAGCAAAAATAAACTTGGGACTACATCAAAATAAAAAGCTCCTGCACAGTGAAGAAAACAATCAACAAAACTAACAGACAACTTACTGAATGGGAGGAGATATTTGCAAAGGCTATATCTGATAAAGGGTCAATATTCAAAATATAAAGAACTTCTACAACTCAACACCCAAAAGCCAAATAATCCAGTTAAAAAATGGAATAGCTGTTTCACCAAAGCAACATCCAGATGGCCAACAGACACATGAAAAGATGTTCATCAACACACATTATCAGGGAAATGCAAATCAAAACCACAATGAGATATCAACCTCACACCTGTGAGAATGGCTAAAATCAATAACACAAGAAACAACAGGTGTTGTCAAGGACGTGGAGAAAAAGGAACCCTCGTGCACTGTTGGTGGGCATGCAAGCTGGAACAGCTACTGTGGAAAACAGTATGGAGTTTTCCCCCAAAATTAAAAATAAAGCTACTCTACAGTTCAGTATTTGCAATGCTGGGTATTTAGCCAAAGAGTGTGAAACCACTGATTTAAAAGGATATATGCACCTCTATGTTTATTGCAGTATTATTTCCAATAGCCAAATTATGGAAGCAGCCCAAACTTCCATCAATAGATGAATTGATAAAGAAGAAGTGGTATGTATACACAATGGAATAATATCTGGCCATAAAAAATAATTAAATCTTGGGGCACCTGGATGTCTCATTCGGTTAAGTGTTCGACTCTTGATTTGGGCTCAGATCATGATCTCAGGGTTGTGAGATAGAGCCCTGCGTTGGGCTCCACGCTAAGCATGGAGTCTGCTTGAGGTTCTCTCCCTCTCCCTTTGCCTCTCCCCCTGCTCTTTCTCTATAAATAAATAAATAAATAAATAAATAAATAAATAAATAAATAAATAAAATCTTTAAAAAAAGAATTAAATCTTGCCATTTACAATACCATGATGGATTTAAAGAGTTTAATGCTAAGGGAAATAAGTTAGAGAAAGACAAATGCCATATGATTTCACCCATGTGGAATTTAAGAAAGAAAACAAATGGACAGGGTGGGGGGAAAGGAGACAAACCAAGAAACAGACTTTTAACTATAGAGAACAAACTGATGGTTACCAGAGGAGAGGGGGCGGGGGACTGGCTGCGATAGATGAAAGGGATTAAGAGTACACTTGACTTGGTGAGCACTGAGTCATACATAGAAATGTTGAATCACTATATTGCACCCCTGAAACTAATATGACACTCTATGTTAATTACACTGGAATTAAAATAAAAAACAAGACAACAATAAGCAAAACCAAAAGGAATTCAGGGGTCCGGAGAGCCCACGTAAAGGCATAAAGCCAAGTTCCCTGGTTGGCTTCTTAGGAACGAAGCTCAGCATTTTCATCTCCTTCCTCAGTGTGTGGTTTCTTTGACTCCGTTTTCCGTCATTTCTAAACCCACCAAAAGAAAGGGACATTATGTACGGCTGCTCTCCAATCCAGGAGCACTTAGGCAGTGCTTGGCATCCAGTGGTTGACGGTTGACATTCAGATGGCACTGGTGGTGGAAGACTGAACTTGGAGTCAGAGTGTCTGGTTCTTAGAGCTGCCATCTGTAAAAGGGGCATCTTCCCTCCTGGCACAAACATGACACCCAAGGCCCAGTATCTCATCTGCTTTGGTGGTTATTCCTGTGATCTGGGTCTTCCTAATTAGATGAGAGAACAGATGAACCCCGACTCTCGGTGTGCACGCAGCCAAGGAACTGACTTCACCCAGTGAGTGGTATGGAGTGAGATGTGGATGTGGTCATTCTCCTCTTAAAAGAAGGGAATGGAGTCAAATCTCTGTTGAATTATACTTTGCAGGTCATAATCAGGGTCCTCATTCCTGGGCCCCCAACACCAGATTGGTGTGGGAATGTTTTCAGACTGGGCAGAACAGATTTCTAATGAACAGTTCTTTTCTTGCATTTTTCTTTCCTCCTTCCCACCCTCCCTCTCTTCTTTTCTTTCTTCCTTTTTTCTTTCCCTTCCCTCCCTTCCTTCCTTCCCTGTCACTCTTTCTCTCTTCCTTCCTTCCCTTCTTTCCTCCCTCTCTCTTTCTCTGCCCTACTGGGCTTTAAAGCCAGGTACAAATTTATCCCCTGCATGTCCACTTCCCTCATTAGTGAGGATATTCCCGGGCTGAAGGTACAAGAACCTTCTAAGAAATTATCCCACAACATCACTGGAGAGGAGAATCTGCTCTTGAGAATTGTGGGTTTTGTAATGAATTCAGAAAACTTCCTAGGCTGTTTAGTGACATGTTAATTTTCCAGGAATATCTCCCTTGCGCTGTTCATGTTCACTAAGCCTCCTTGAGCACATGCTTCCACAGACACATTCCACTTCTGCAGACACAAAAGCTTAAACCTTCCAGCAAATGCCTGGAATGCTCTAATTACCCTAAAGATTCGAAGCAAGTCACAGCTTTGCACGTTGCTCGAACGTACCTTTGCTTTCACAACAAACAGGAGCTCACACTGAGAGGGCACTTTGTATTTTATTTGGGAGGGGAATCTGAGATTTCATAACAAAATAAAACTGATTCACTAGAAGTAATACATAGATACCAATGAATCCATGGAACCCTTGGAACCCATAGCAGATTTACATAGTTTCAAGTGTTTTTGCTGTTTGGAGAAATTCAAGATCGTCAGGTTCTAAGTAGCGTTTTCTTTTCTTCTGTGCTGCATTAATATTTTCACTAAGCTGGTGATAAGAGGGAACCATAAGTTGTGTTTTACAACAGAAATTCAGCCCCATGGGGCCTGAAAAATGGCCACTGTGAAGAGCCAAAGAAGTCAGTTAAGAACTATTCCATTTAATGTAATACACAAGATCTTGTGTTGAGATTGCAGAACATTTATTTCTGCAAGAAGCCGTTGTCCCTCTGTCCCTCTCTTTTTCCCTCAAACATAGGATAAGTCAAATTTTGGGGCCACTCCCATTGGAAAAGGCCTTGTGGAGCGATGATTACACGTGTTGGCTTCAGCATCTGCCCTTTGGAGCTCATATCAGTGCGTAATCTTGGGCAAGTTATTTCAGCTCTGCAAGTGTCAAGTGTCTCATGGGAGAAATCACAGGGTTGGTGTAAAGAGTAAAATGGAATAATCTCTGAAAGGCACTTGGGACAATGCCTGGTCGTGTGTTAAGTGCCAGGAGCAGCTGTTCAACATTATTGTTTTTATTTTTGTGACTCTCCTTCCAAGGCCTGACGTTCCAGGTCCTTGCCCTCTAGCTAGGGACTGCACCAATAGACAGACATTCATTTGTGATGGAGTGAAGGTCAGGAGCATTCTAGAAATGGGTGTGTCAGGGAAGACCAGACCAGAAGTGTCGGGGGAGTTTTCCTGGAGGAAGAAGCCCAGCTCTATCTTAAAGGACATATTGCAGTTATCAGAGAGAGAGCTATGGGGAGCACCAGCATTTCAGGGCCTGGTAGGAGAAGCAAATCTTGTAGAGCCTGAGTAAATGTGATCAGAAATAAAAGAAAAGTCAACACAGAGTCCCAGAAGAGGTTCAAGAGGGAGGACATGATCGCCCATCAGACACTTTGGAGAGTTCGAGAAAAATTAAAACTAGACAGTGTCCATTGAATTTAGGGACAGTGATGTCATTTGGCCCCCATAAGTACCATTTTAGTGAAGAGGTAGGGAAGCAGCCCAGTGGTGTGCTGTTAAATGCTTAACAAGGGGCTCTCTTAAAGACTCCCAACATGGCTGACTTAAAGCTTGGGGTCACTGGATCCAGACTAGAGAGAGATGCTCATAATCTTGACCTCAGTGTCACAGCAGGTGACAAGACAGAGATGGGCAGCAGGTGGGTTTAAGTTTCAAGTTCATAAGCTTTCTATGGAATGGATACAGAGCAGCTGCCTTGGGTGAATCTCGGTGCTGGCACGTGGCCCCAATCCCTTCTCTCTGGGCATAGCTCAGATTCTAGGGTGCCTTCTCCCCATGTTCTCAGCAGACCCCCTACTGTCATCCGCCTCTCAGAAAAACCTGCTGTCTCTCCCAAATACCAAACAGATCATTGAAAATGGAAGAGCTTGAGCATAAGAGTCGGTCCGTCTGTCTCTAACACATTTCGAGGCAGAGTGTGACCCGATCCACCGACACAAGCCTTCAGGCCCACTTGGCAGGGATGATCAGCAGTGGAAAGATGACTCAGTCTTCCTTTGTGTGGCAGCCCAGAAGGATGATCTGAGTTTGGGCTCAAAAAGCAGTCTTTTGATCTTAATCTGGTTTCTCAAGTAGACTTCTCTTACTTGAATGAAAATATGCTGTCGAACTGACCTGGCTTTTTCTCTCTACTTGGTGATTATAAGTCTCAATTCAAAATGATGCATAGACTTGCTGGGTAATACATCAGTTTCCTATAAGTTTGGTTAATAGGATTCAAGACCTGAAAACCCCATGGGGAAATGAAAATCACAGCAAATACTTATAAAGCACTTACTACATATAAAGCACTCTTATAAGTACTTTATGTGAAAATCCAAACGTCCTATGAGGTCTCCATTTTACTGATTAGGAGGCTGAGGCACAGATATATTTAGTCATTTGTCCAGGGTCACACGAGTATCGGAACCAGGATGTGAATGTAGACCTTTGGTTCCCAGCGTCCTAACCGCTACCATAGGCTGGCTCCTAACTGGTGAGTTCTAGAACTGACAATGGGACCCGGAACTGTTGGACCCCATCCAAAGGCAGAGAACCTGCAAGATTCCATTTACACTGCAAAACACAGGCTCTCTGTCTGTCCCTAGAAGGGGTGCAGCGAGGCCATCCTGGGGCCAGTAAGAGTCTCCTTCCAACATGGAAGCTATGTTGTCTCCGCTCCTGCAGCTGCATTGCCCTCATCCAGTTCCTTTGGTTTCTAGAGACTACCCTGTGATTATTCTGGCCCCAGGTATCTGCTTCCTGGTGAGAAGGCTCAACCCCAGCCCTGGATCACACCTCTAGCTACCTGCCCAGCTAATGGACCCTCCCTTTCCTGTGTTCCTAATTCCCTGGATACATGGGGAGAATGTCACCCAAGTTTCTCTTTGCCCCACCTTATCCTGAAAATGCCTTATCTCCCCACTTCGCTGGGCATTTTGTGTTTGAAGCTACACAACTAAGAGGCTAATGAAAAGGGAACCGGGATGCAGTAGTTAAAATAAAAAGGTATTCCTCCTTACACTCTCCTTGGCTCTGCAGTACCTTCCCAGAAGAGGAGAGGCATTTGCCTTCTTCATTTCCTCCTCCCTGGGCCTCCATCAGGTGCCCCCATGAGCCGCTCTTCGAGAGCTTCAAAACTCTGAGCTGGAGGAGAGATGACAGGTCACCTTCAAGGGTTATAGAGTGGCCTCACTGAAGAACAAAGTAACTCTCCAGGCAGAGGGAAGGAACGCTATCCCTCGGCATTCTCCTCTGTCTGTGGTCTCGGGTCTAGTTTTAACAATGCGGCTTTAATGGTGTCCTTGGCTGTATCAGGAAGGTCCTGGATCAGGGGCAAGAGACAGCTGGAGTTTTCCCCCGTCGTCTTAGTGGAGGGAGAAGACCTTCGCACAGGGAGGGAGGTAGTGTATCTGTCTCCTGGTGCAGACTGTGCAGGTCTGTGTCGTTCTTTGAGCATTTGGTGTCATTGCCTCTACAATGAAAGCTGAACTCTGTGTTTTCAAAACTCCAATATGCTGAGATTTTTCATGATTTTGCTGACAGTGGAAAATTCTTGTAGAGACTTTTATCATGAGCATTGTTCTTAAAAAAAAAAAAATTCAGATGAGTCTAGTCATGGGGCATGGGTCCTGTAAGGCAAATGCATCAGAGCAGTTTATTTTGGAGATAGTGTCTGTAGGGGCTGTGATTACCAAATAGACTGAATGTCCCCACTTCCACCTCAAGGCCTGGCTAGATGGTGTGGCATGGTGCCTGTGTCCTTGATGGAAGGATTAAGGGTAGTTAAAGCCAGTGGCTGAACACCCACTTTCCCCCTACAGTTCATGCATGATTGATCCTAGCCTTCTCCCGAGGACTCAGTTTTCAGCATCTTCTTAAGCCCTCTAGCAACCTCAAGGCTTAGGGAAACTTTTAAAAAGCTCTTTCCATAGACAAGAGTTTGGAGAGCCATATGGAGAAAATTCTCCCTTCCAAACTGGTCTCTAAGTGTGACAGTGGCTCCTGAGCCTGAGCGGCTGGTGCTCCTGACAGGTGGTGGGAATGTCACAGCCATGGCCATTGTACGGGATGGTGGGAAGCCATAGAGAACCCAGGGCAGTGTGGATCAGAATCCTCATCTGCATTTCCATCGTCTGAAATGTGTGAAGTGGCCTTGGAAACTGTGAACTTTTTCTGTTTTGAAACTTTAGAATCCATTTCAGCATTTTCAACCGTACAGTTGTGGAGGGTCAAAGGGAATTTTTTCTTTTTAAGATTTATTTATTTTTTTTAGAGCGAGAGAGTGTGTGAGCAGGGGTTTGAGGCAGAGGGAGAGGGAGAGAGAAACTTAAGCAGACTCCCTGCTAAGCAGGGAGCCCAACGTGGAGCTGGACCCCAGGACCCTGAAATCATGACCTGAACCAAAACCAAGAGTCAGACGCCTAACTGACTGTGCCACCCAGGCATAATGACCACTTAGCTTTGTTAACTCTTCTAAATCAGTTAGCTAGGTCTTACTTCTTGTTTAAGGATAAAAAGTAAATAAGGTGAAAAGTCCTTAGCATGGTAAGATTTGCGGGCATTTACCTAAACTAAATTGAAGCTTAAGGCATAAATTTTACTTACTTTATTCTTCTGTTACTTCTATTTTCAGTTTGGATATGTGACCCTGTCCCACTGTGGAATCACTGTTGTGGAATCATTGGTTCATAAAAACGTCAGATGAAAAGTTCCTAGACTACCATCTGAGTAACACCCTCCAATGTTGGGATATTATCTGTCAAGTAGTGGGTAGGATGGCCAGTGGTGGAGAGGTTACTACCTTACAAGGCAGTGCCCTTTATTTCAGGACAATTTTAACTATTAGGAAATTGATTCTTTTTTTTTTTTAAGATTTTATTTATTTATTTGACAGAAAGAGACAGTGAGAGAGGGAACACAAACAGGGGGAGTGGGAGAGGGAGAAGCAGGCTTCCTGCAGAGCAGGAAGCCCGATATGGGGCTCAGTCCCAGAACCCTGAGATCATGACCTGACCCGAAGGCAGGTGCTTAACAACTGAGCCACCCAGGCACCCCAGGAAATTAATTCTTATGTTTGAATCTCTGGCTTTGTAGACTCCTCCCATTGTTACAATGTCAGTATTATTATGCTGACAGTGATGGATGGTTTTATGGAGTCCTAACTATGGGTCAGGTATTCTGTGTGGGACTTAGTGTACCAGCTCATTTAATCTTTCTAAGAATTTTTCAAGGTAAACCACAAGATCCCTATTTACAGTGAAGAAAACTGAGAGGTAAAAAGGAAAATGTGTTTTGCGGGAGGCTGGTTCCAGAATCCGTGCTGGAACTCTGGGTTCTTCTGCCTCCTTTGGTTTCTTTCCCACCTCTCACACCCACTCCCTTCGTCCCTTCGTTCCCCCAACAAATAGATTATTCCACACCCCTGCCCGTCTCCTAATGTGTTTGGTTTAGAAATATCACAGGAGTTCACTCCCAGGACTTCAGATGTGAGCTGATCTTTCCAGCAAACGTACAGTGGGACCTCTCCTTGGCAGTTCTGGAGCAAGGGTTGTAGGGGTCCAAGAATCACACTTTTTTGTCAGCCACATTACATTTTTGCCCTCCTTGAGTTTGTTTTCAACTGAAATCCATAGGATCTCCCCCACCACACAGACATCTCTGTCCATGTACAGCTAAGGGAGGTGGTCAGTGTAGGGCATGGTTAGCGGGCTGGGCTGCCTTGGTTCTCATACCACTTAGTAGCTGGGTCCCCTTGAGCTGTGACTTGAGCTCTCTGTGTCTCAGTTCCTTCATGATAGTGCTTATTAGCTCACTGGGTTGTGAAAATTGAATTAACTAATACTTGTAGGCCCTTAGCACAGAGCTTGGCATGTAGCAATAATGTCATTGTTCTTGATACTCCCAAACTCTTGCTCTCAGGCCAGTGTTGAACATATCAAACTGTGGATATGCATTACATATACATTCAACAAGAGCAAATCCAATCATATGTGCCTCTCTTGTGTGCGATTAAAAATACCATAAAGTCGGGCGCCTGGGTGGCTCAGTGAGTTAAGCATCTGGTTTCGGCTCAGGTCATGATCTCAGGGTCCAGGGATCAATCCCCACTTCGGGCTCCCGGCTCCGTGTGTCAGCAGGGAGTCTGCTTCTCCCTCATCCTTGGCACCCTCCCTCCCGTGCTCATTCTCTCTCAAATAAAGAAATAAAATCTTTAAAAACTGTGAAGTTATTTTTTTTATTATTTTTTTAAAAAGATTTTTATTTATTTATTTATTTCACAGAGGGAGAGAGATCACAAGGAGGCAGAGAGGCAGGCAGAGAGAGAGAGAGGGGGAAGCAGGCTCCCCGCTGAGCAGGGAGCCCGATGCGGGCCTCGAACCCAGGACGCTGAGATCATGACCTGAGCCGAAAGCAGAGGCTTTAACCCACTGAGCCACCCAGGCGCCCTGTGAAGTTATTTTTTGCACATAGTGAGTGCTCTCTATTATGTAATGCCTATAGTTTTATATATTACTAAGTTCTAAATATGCATTGGTGTATTGGGCTAAATATATAAAAATGTGTGCACCATACTTTATGGGCAATTAAAAAATTTTCAAGGCAAATTTTAACTACCATATACATAATTTTTGCCTTTCTGACTGACTTTAGACTAGTTTGTACTGAGCCCATGTGGAGAGGTCTGTGGTAAACCACTGAGACCCTCCATCCTACCTTCCTGAAGGTGACTAGTCACCCACTTGCACACTCCTCTTGCCTCATAGAGCCCATTCGCCTTGAAGAGACCAACATGCAAATATCCCAGGGGTACCCGCTGTGAAAAATACAGTAAGACAGCCGTGTCTCATGTCTTCTGATTCTTTGAGCGGCAGCCAGACCACCATTGTGTTAGGAAATTGCTGACCAGGAAGAATCAGCACAAAGTCTCCAATCATTCATTCATTCATTTATTTATTTACTTATTTATTTAAAAGATTTTATTTATGTGACAGAGAGTTAGAGAGCATAAGTAGGCAGAGTGGCAGGCAGAGGGAGAGGGGGAAGCAGACTCTCCACTGAGCAGGGAGCATGATGCGGGACCCGATTCCAGTACCCTGGGATCATGACCTGAGCTGAAGGTAGCCACTTAACCAACTGAGCCACCCAGGCATCCCGAAGTCTCCAATCTTAAAAGAAAGCCATGTGCCCAAATAATTACAACACAGCATGGTGACGGAAACACATCCCTGACTCATCTTCCATGCCTCGGGCACCCGAACCTGGGGGTTCTCAGGGGAGGCAACATTTGAGGTGAGTTTTAAGGGTTGGTAGAATCAGCTGAGGGGGAGGACTGAGGAGTGGCATGTAGAAAGCCTGAGAGCCTGGAAGGGTATTTGCGGGTGGGGAGCCAGGAGTCTGTGACTGGAGGGTGGGAGGCAGGAGGCAGATTGGGACCAGGAAAGATGTCCTCAGGTATTTGAGAGCCCTCGATAGTTAGAAGCAGAAGAAACTCAACTCACTGCTTTTGATTCTTGATGCGGTTCTTTGGTTTTTGTATTCCATTTCGACCTAAATATGGAAATATATTTGAGCAATTAATTCCATCAAGTGTAATTTCTAGAAGAGAATTGTTCATGTTCTTTGTCCCTCTTTGGAAATGGAACCAAGGAAAGGAATATGTGTGTGTGTGTGTGTGTGTGTGTGTGTATGTGTGTGTGTGTGTGTGTTTAATATATAGTTAAAAATTGGTAAGGAAATACAAAGAAATGAAATTAGTTTTCATGTTAGGGAACAAATATTGTATCTCTTATAGAATGTTTCAAAATTGAGTGACTAACAGACGTTTTAATTATCTTGACAAATAGGGGTGCCTGGGTGGCTCAGTGGGTTAAAGCCTTTGCCTTCATCTTGGGTCATGATCTCAGGGCCCCGGGACTGAGTCCCACATTGGGTTCCCTGCTCAGCGGGGAGCATGCTTCCTCCTCTCTCTCTGCCTGCCTCTCTGCCTACTTGTGATCTCTCTCTCTGTCAAATAAATAAATAAAATCTTTAAAAAAATTATCTTGACAAATAATTACAGAAGTTACTTAGCATTTAGTGATACTTCTGGTTCTCCAGACTATTTGACATCCTTTCTGTGCATTAGCTCATTTAATTCTCAGATCAGCCCCTCAGGTAGGTACTATTTTTACCCATCCATCACAGAACAACCCAAAGGACAGACAGGGAAAATATCTTGACTGAAGCTTGACAATGAGTGAGTAGAGGAGCCCCAGTGGAGACCCAGGCAAATGTGCCCGCTGAGTCCACACCCTTAGCCACTAAGTCATATGACACCCACTTAGTGGCACTTTTTTTAAGTAAGTTATTTTCCCATAGTGACCAAAACAATGTGTGTTCATAGAAGACTAATTAGGAAAAGTGTATCAGCAGAAAGAGGAAAAACATTCAGAATCCCACATTCCAGAAATCTCCGCTGTTCACTTTGGCATCATTAATGTTAGGGATTACCAGTCACCATTTTTCCTCCCCCAGAATATACAAATTAGTCTCAGCCTTTCCTTGGAGTGGGAGAATGAGCCGCTGTGTGATAAGCAGCTATGGGGCTTCTGATGTCCGGGAAAGGAGAAAGCCCATAGCATGGCAATTTGTATTTCCTGCTTATGAGAGAGCTATTCATTAACTTCAAGGAAAAAAGTAATTTTCTGTCCTGCCTGCACCTGGGTTCTGACCCTGGGGACAAAATGCAAAGGACCCTGAGTGGCACACACACCCTTCCTTCAGCTTCTCTAGAAGCTGAGATTCCTGTGGCATTATTTTCACTCCTCCACGTCGTGGGTCTCTGATTAACCAGAGATAAAAATATTGAACGTTCAGGAGAGACAGAAATGAGAAGCACGTACCAGGGGCACTGAAATGCGGTTTCCGCTGGTGACATTCTTGAAATCCTCCCAGTGACTTTTCAAAGGGGAAGAGGAAGCAATATGCGTTTTTCAAACTATTGATTTTGTTGCATAACATTCGTAATTCGAATAGAGCAGTTTATATTTATGTTGAAATGACAATTCACGGTTGTCTCTTTAGCTCCTGTCTCTCCCACAAGGGCTGGGGTGGAACACTGTCACTGTGTACATAATTACTTATTTACTTTGTATGAATTCATATTTGTTTTGGACCCAAGTACTGAGGGATAACTTATGTATATCGTCTGAGTCTGTAGCTTGTCAGCAACAGCGGATTCCAGGCTCTTCCTAGTTTTTTTGTTTTTGAAAATTCTTCATCACCTTTGACCTCTGTTCTTCCTTTCCACTGGTCCCTACCGTAACGGATTTGATATAGCTCTTTAAAACATGAACGTCCTCCTCAAATTCGTCATTTTGTCGGTCTATGTGTGTGTGAATGAATTTGCGTTTTTACTGTTTTATATTTTTAAATGTATTTTTTAGTAAAGTCAGCACCCAACGTGGGGCTCGAACTCATGACCCAGAGATCAAGAGTCGTGTGCTTTTCTGACTGAGCCAGCCAGGCGTGTTGAGTTTGTTTTTATTTTCATGAGTGGTGTTCTTAAATAGACTCCATTCTGTGTCTTACTATTTTTAATTCACCCTGTTTCTAACATCTGGCCATGTGACTCTGTTTCCCTCCAGTTCACTGGTTTTGAGCAGCTTTTGCTCCATTCTACTCTCCATCTCCTTAGAGATGGATGTGTGTGTTGCCCTGCCCCCTGCTTCCATGAAGAGTATGGTAATGCGCACCCTTGTACAAGCCCCTTCGTGGACTTGGGGGAGCATTTCCTCAGGCCTCAGATTCAAGAGAAGGCATCTCATTAAGGATTGCCAGATTATTCTATTTTATAATAAGTACTTACCGAACACATCCCGTTACCCTTGGTGTCAAGAGGGATTTGTGAGAAAAAAAACAGGACTATGTTCTCAGGAAGCTTAAAGCTCATGTGGAAAGAAAGTAACAATAAAGAGAATATTTAAGTCATCATATAAATAGTTACCCTTTTTTTAAGTAAGCTCCTTGCCCAACATGGAGCACAGTGCAGGGCTTGAACTCACGACCTGAAATCAACACATGAGCTGAGATCAAGAGTCAGATGTTTAGCTCACTGAGCCACCCAGGCGCCCTACAGATTAACAATTATTGACAGTTTTTTATGTGGCGGGTATTTACATGCAACATCTCAGTCCTCATAACCTTAGGGAATGTGTATTAATCACTCTATTTTACCGTGAAAGTAAAAGCAGTTCAGAATGGTTAAGTAAGTTGCCCAAGGATGAACAGCAAGAATGATGGTGGTGCTGGGGTTCTAAATCCAAGTCTCTTGGGGTGCCTGGGTGCCTCAGTCGTTAAGCATCTGCCTTCGGCTCAGGTCACGATCCCAGGGTCCTGGCGTCGAGCCCTGCATTGGGCTTCCTGCTCTGCGGGAAGCCTGCTTCTCTTTTTTCACACTCCCTCTGCTTGTGTTCCCTCTCTTGCTGTGCCTCTCTCTGTTAAATAAACAAACAAACAAACAAACAAACAAACAAACAAATAAATAAAATCTTTAAAAAATCAATCAATCAGGGCGCCTGGGTGGCTCAGTGGGTTAAAGCCTCTGCTTTCGGCCCAGGTCATGATCTCAGGGTCCTGGGATCGAGGCCCACATCGGGCTCTCTGCTCCGCAGGGAGCCTGCTTCCCCCTCTCTCTCTCTGCCTGCCTCTCTGCCTCCTTGTGATCTCTCTCCCGCTGTGAAATAAATAAATAAAATCTTTAAAAAAAAAAAAAAAAGGATACAGATACTTTAAAAAAAAAAAAATCAATCAATCAATCCAGGTCTCTTGCTCATGCCAAAGTCTATGCTTTCACTACTATGTAGTGCTACCTCCCAAGACGAGATACTGATTTTTAAAGAAATTATCAAGTCTTGGCTTATAACAGGTGCTCAGTAAGTACTTCTGAATTACTGATTGAAATAATAGTGGCTAGTATTTTTTGAGTAATATCTGCCAAACTCTTTTTAAATATTTAATGTCTAGTAAACTCTTCAATATCACAATAATTTTATGAGGTTGGTGTTATTACTATTCTCTCTGTTTTATTCCTGAGGAAACTGAGGCATAGAGAGGCATAGAATAACTTGACCAAATCCACACAGAGATGGATTTTAAAAAAGCTCACATATTTTATTTGAGATGATTATAGGTTCAAATACAATCCCAAGAAATAATACAGAGCATCTCATGAATCCTTTACGCAGTTTCTACGGGTGGTAACATCTTGCAAAACTGAAGTACAATGTCACGATCAGGATATTGACATGGATACAGTCAAGATACAGAAGGTTCCAGCATCCCTCATCATGTGCTTTTGTAACACACCCACATTTTTCTGCTCCCAACCCCTGGTTAACTCCTGGCAACCTGGAACCTCTTCTCTCTCTCTCTTTCTTTTTTTTTTAAAGATTTTATTTATTTATTTGAGACAGAGAGAGTATGAGCCAGGGGAGGGTAGAGAGGGGGAGAAGCAGATTCCCTGAAGGAACCAAGGAGAACCCAAGGCAGATACTTAACTGAGCCACCCAGGTGCCCCTTTTCTCTGTTTTTATAGTTTCGTTTTTAAAATAACGTGAAATTATACATATGCTTAACATGTATTTATATACATAAATTAACATTTTGATGTTATGCACACATATGTAAATTTGGGATTGTCTTTGTCACTCACCATTCTCAGGGGTTCTTTCAGGCTGTCACACGTGTCAATAGTTCATTCCATTTTATTGCCGAGAAGTATTACATGGAAAGGGTGGACCACAGTTTATTTGACTTCTCACCAGTTGAAGGACATCTGGCTTGTTTCCATTTCTTAAGCTATTAAAAATAAAGCTGCTATAAACTTCTGTGTACAGGTTTTTGAGTGAACATAAATTTTTATTTCTCTGGGATAAATGCCCAGAAGTTCAATTGCTGGGTTATATAGTGGTTGCATGTTTGGTTTTTAAGAAATTGCCAAACTGTTTCCCAGACTATGTGTACCATTTTACATTCCCACCAGCAATGTATGAGTGATTCAGTGTCTTTGCGTTGGCAACATTCGGTGGCATCACGGTTTTTTATGTTAGCCATCCTGATAGGTTTGTGATGGTATCCTGTTGCTGTTTTAATTTGTATTTCTCTAGTGACCAATAATGTCAAACATCTTGTCGTGTGTATTTTCACCATCTGTTTATTTCTTTGGTGAAATGTTGCTTTGTGCCCATCTTCTGTTTGGATTGGTTGCTTTTTTAGTGTTGAGTTTTAAAAGTTCTTTATATAGTCTGCGTATATAGAATATAGCCTGAGTATTGTAGTCCTTTGTTGGATATGTGGTTTGCAAAAAATTTTTCTACTCTGTAGCTTGTCTTTTCATCCTCCTAACAGGGTCCTTTATAGAGCAAAAGTTTTGTTTTATTTTATATTTACATTTACATTTATTTATTTGACACAGAGAGAAAGAGACAATGAGAAAGGGAATACAAGCAGGGGGTGTGGGAGAGGGAGAAGCAGGCTTCCCACTGAGCTGGGAGTCTGATGCGGGGCTTGATCCCGGGACCCTGGGATCATGACCTGAGCTGAAGCCAGACACTTAATGACTGAGCCACCCAGGTGCCCCAGCAAAGTGACCATAGTGTTTTTCTAAATCTGTCATGCTTTTGGTGTCAAGCCTAAAAAGTCTTTGCCTAGACTTAGAGCCTAAAAATTTTCTCCTATCTTTTTTCCCCCCTAAAAGTTCTGTAGTTTTAACCTTTGCTGTTAACCTCGTGATCCCTTTTGGGTTAATCTTTATATGAGGTGTGAGACTTAGATCAGGGTTTTTGTTGTTGTTGCTTATTGCTTCAGTATTTTTGCCTTTCGCTCTAGTTGCCCCAGCACCATGTGTTAAAAAGAATTTCTTCATTGAATTGCTTTTCCACCTTTACCAAAAATCAGCTGTGTATGTATAGCTGAGTTTATTTCTGCATTCTCTGTTCTATTCCATTGGTCTACATGTCTGCTGCCCTTTTAATACCACACTTCTGATTACTGTAGCGAGATAGTAAGTCTTTCAAGTGGTGTTATTCCTTCCACTTCTTTTTCAAAATTCTCCTTTTTCAAAATTACTTTAGCTTTTTTTTTTTTTGCTGTTTTACATCATAAATATGAGAACAATCTTGTTTACATTCACTAAAAATCATGCTGTGATTTTGAGAGGCATAACTTGGCATAGTGATTTGGGAAGAACTGACATCTTTGCCCTGTTGAGTTTGCCAATCTATGAATGTGGTATGTCTCTCCATTTCTTTAGTAAGGACTGTGTACTTTTCATTATACCAGCCCTGCACATATTTGATTAGATTTTTCCAAAGTACTTTTTTTTTGAGGGATTTTAGACGGTATTGCAGTTCAAATATTGGTGTTCATGTGTTCACTGCTAGTATATAGGACTACAATCGACTTTTGCAGGTTTTTCTTGCATCCTGAGTTCTTGCTGATCTCCCTTATTAGTTCTGAAAGCTGTTGTTGCTGTTGTTGTTACTGCGCATTTTTGTATTACTTTATGTGACTTTAGCTATTATTCAAACCTATTTTATTTTTTAAAATGACTATTTATTTATTTGAGAGAGAGAGAGAGCCACTAGCAGGAGAGGGGTGGGGCAGAGGGAGAGGGAGAATCAGATTCCCCGTTGAGCAGGGAGCCCTATGCAGGGCTCAGTCCAGGACCCCAAGATCATGACCTGAGCCAAAGGCAGACGCTTAACTGACTGAATCACCCAAGCATCATTCAAACCTTCTGTTTTAGATGGTTTTGCTAACACTCCTCTAGCAAGTGAAGGGGGTGTGTGCCACCTGATTACTGCCAAATGGAGGGATATAGAGGTCCAGGTTCACCACTGTTTCCTTCCTTCCACCCCTTCCTAGGAGAGGTGGAGATGGGGGTGGCTACCATTACTGTCGGGTAAGGACAGAAGTGTAGCCTACCTCTTTGGTTTCCACTGACACTGCAGGGAAGATGGGGTAAGAGATGGGAGCAGTCCTTATTACTGGCCAGTGGGGATGAAAGTCTCAGCTCCTTACCTGGCCTTCTTTGACAATACTTGGTGAAGGTGTTGGGGCACCTTGGTATAGCCTTATAAGATTACAAGTCTAGACTCCTGACTTGGCCTTTGCTGGTATGGGCGATGATGGACCACAAGTTTTATCTGTGCTATTTAGCTGTAGTCAAGTGGTTATTGTCTAAAATTTTGTCTTGCTAGCTTGCCCCCAATCTGGTCTTTTGGTCAGAGAAAAAGCAGGCTTTGTTGGGGCTTTTTCTGGTCTGCTCCTGCCTGTTGGTGTTTCTGGGATGCCACTTTTTCCAGCGCCAAATCTGAGGTGTATGAGGCATAGAGAAAACCCAGGGAGTTCACCGCCATGCTGTGCCCCAGATCCCGAGTCATCTAGCCAATCTGTCTTTTCCCTCCCTCCTGCAGCATGTTTTTATGTTTGTTTTATGTCTAATGCCTAGGGCTTCCTTGCACCGAGCAGTAAGAATAGGAAAAATAGGTGTATTCCTTTCTCCTGCAAGTGAAGGTGGACAACTGGATTTTGAACCCCATCAGTTTGGCATCTGGGCCCTTCTGCCTGAACAGTCTATTCTAGGGAAAGGAGAAAGAAGCATGGCTGGAGTAGTCAGGGAGGTATTTGAGTTGGTCAGAAATTTGGGTTTTGTAGAAGCTAAAGTAGAAGGCCATTTTTCTTCCTGAAATAGACCAAGCAGAGGAGAGGAAGGAGTAAGGGGTGTTTGGAAGAGCAGGAAAGAACCAGGCCCATGGCAGTGAGGGCTGTTTGGGGATAGGCACCATCGGGGTGCTCTGTTAGGCTGGAAAGGTCCTTCCTTTATGGATGACAAAGCCAAGATGGCAGTAGCCAAAATGTGCCCCCCCCTTTGTTTTTAAAGATTTTATTTATGTATTTGAGAGAGAGAGAGTGAGCCAGAGAGAGAGAGAGTTACAGAAGGTGGAGGGGCAGAGGCAGAGGGAGAAGCAGACTCCCTTGCTGAGCAGGGAGCCTAATGTAGGGCTCTATCCAAGGACTTCTGGATCATGACCTGAACTGAAAGCAGACACTTGACCCACTGAGCCACCCAGCAGCACCCCCCCATCCCCCGTCCCTTCCTTTCTTTTATATAGGAGGGCCTGTCTTATTTAGAAAAACAAATCTCTTGGTCCAGGTGAGACCAGTTCAGCTGGTAGTCATTTCTGCTGAGAGGTGAGAGTGATAGCTGGTTGCTTACCATTTATCTGGAACCTCCTAAGCCTTAATTTCTTCATCATACACTTTTTATGGTTGTTGTAAGAATTAAATGGCATACCAGGTCAAGGATCCACATGACCTTGGTTGCCAGAACCTTCCTTCCTTCACCCATGACTCCCTGTGTGATGGCATATGCTCTGCTTCAACTCTCTCTCTCTCTCACCTCCTAGAAATCTGTGCAGCACTAGCTTTCTAATTGCTTGGATTCAGTACGTCAAATTATTGTAGAATCCGTAGATGTCTGGGCTTTTTGTAGAGATGAGGCTGGGGTCCCATATTTTTATGATATTAGATCCGTAGGAATCTTAGATCATCCAGTTTAATCCTTTTTGTTCGTTTTTTGCTGTTGAGTTTTGAATAGGAAAACTAGCATACATTTAGTATAACACATAAGTGACTCAGAAGTCTATGTGGAAAAAGTTCATAATCTGCATCAGCTCTGTAATCTTTCATTCCTCCCCTCTGAAGTAGCTAATGTTAACATTTTGTTGTTCACCATTCTTTACTTTTCGGTCTATACGTTCCTTTACCTATATTGTTAGTCTTTGTTTTTAAATGAAAGCTATTTCTTACTCATATTATTACCAAAATCAGCTTTCTGCCCTTAACAGTATGTCATGAACATTCCTGTGGGTCTTTATGTCATCTTAAACTTTAACTTTACTTTTGGCAAAGCAAGAAACTTGTACATGGTCTTAAAAATCAGTAACAGCCGCTGGCCCTGTCCTCCCTACTCTTGGATTCTCACTTCACAGACATACTTTGAACTCCTTCAACTGTTTCTTCTGTCATTTACCTCCGAATTACTAAACATGAATCTTCTCCTGCTGTCCCATGACTCATCTATTTATTTTTTTTTGATTCATCTGTTTTAGAACATCATCCAGTAACATACTAACAAGAAGATTTAGCTTTTTTATGTAAACACACGAAACAGATATGCTCACACACCTACAGGCACACAGGTTATGTCTTAAATGATCAGTGCTTACATCAAAGATCAGTGCTTATATTATGTGAATAACATTCACAGCAAAACCATAAAGCTGTATTAGGATTATATTGTCTTTCTTGTACTTTTTTTGTTTCCCTTGAACTTAATAATTGCCTCGTTTATTATTTTCGTTTTAATGACCTCTGTTGGAGCCTAATTTATATACAATGAAATGAATCCCCTTATAGTATATGGTTCTATGAGTTATTGACTTGTATATACACCCAGATAATCACCAGCCCAATCAAAATAGGGGATATTTCCAGAGCCTCAAAAAAAAAAAAAAAAAAAAGTCTTGTGTCCCTTTGCAGTTAATTTCCTTCACCGTCTGTCTCAGGCAACTGCTGATTTGAGTTGTGTTTGTTGTTTTTTTAATTTTTAATTTGTTTCACGATAAATTATTTTACTATATTTTACTATTTACTATTATACTATATTTTACTATTATTTTCACTCTAAATTATTATTACTTTTTAAAAAGTAGGCTCTATGCCCTCGGGTCACCTGGGTGGCTCAGTCAGTTACACATCCACCTTCAGCTCAGGTCATGATCCCAGGGTCCTGGGATAGAGCCTGCACTGGGCTCCCTGCTCAGCGGGGAGTCTGCTTCTCCCTCTCCCTCTGCCCCTCCTCCCCACTTATGCACTCCCTCTCTCTCTCTCTCAAATAAACAAATGAAATCTTAAAAAAAAAAGTAAGCTCTGCATCCATTGTGGGGCTCGAACTCATGACCCCGAGATTGCATGCTCTAAAGACTAAGCCAGTCAGGCGCCCCCACTATAAATTAGTTTTGCTTGTTCTAGAACTTAATGTAAATGAAATCATACAACAGGTACTTTTTTTTTTTTTTTTGGCCCCAGGGGTACAGGTCTGTACAGGTCATCAGGCTTACACTTTTCACAGCACTCACCACAGCACAAACCCTCCCCAAGGTCGATAACCCATCCACCCTATCCCTAAGCAGGTACTTTTTTTTTTGGTCTCTCCCTCAGCATAATGTTACTGAGGTTCATTCATACTACTGTTCTTTACTGCTGACTAGTCTTCTATTGTATAAACATATCACACAGTGTTTATCCATTCACTTGTTGATGATCATTTGGCTTCTTTCTATTTTGGGGCTATTGTATTAAAGGCATTATAAACATTGTGTTCAAGTCTTTGCGTAGATGTGTTTTCACTTTTCTGCAGTAAATCTTTAGGAGGGGCACAACTGGGTAACTTGGTAGGTGGTGTGTTTGTTTTCCAAACTGGTTGCACCATTTTCATTCCCTCTAGTAACAAAGAGAATTCTGGTTGCTCATTAATAGTTGGTGCTGTCAGTGTTTTTAATTTTAGCCATTTTAGTGTATATGTAGTCATGACTCATTGTGGGGTTTTTTAAAAAAATCAGTAGACTTTGTTTAAGCAGTTTCCCATTTTCAGAAAAATTGAGTGCAAAGTACAGAAAGTTTCTATAAACCCTCACCCTCCATTCTCCCTATTTTTAAAAAAACTTTTTAAAGATTTTATTCATCTATTTGACAGAGAGAGAGTGCAAGCAGGGGGAGCAGCAAGCAGAGGGAGAAGCAGGTTCCCCACTTAGGTGCCTGATGTGGGGCTTGATCCCAGGACCCTGGGATCATAACCTGAGCTGAAGGCAGATGCTTAACCAACTGAGCCACCAAGGGTGCTCCTTAAATTTTTATTTGAGCAGAGTCGACAGACAATGTTACATTAGTTTCAGGTGATAATATCTCCTGTTATTAATAGGATTGTAGGATCAGAGGTGTGTTTTGCATTTTAGTACCTATTGTCTTGCATTAGTGTGATACATTTGTTATAATTGATAAGTCAATATTGATACATTATTATTAGCGGAAGTCTATAGTTTACATTGGGGTTAACTCTTTGTGTTGTATTTTGTGGATTCTACCAAAATGTGTGGTGACATGTATCTGCTGTTACAATGTCATATAGAATAGTTTCGCTGCCTTAAAAATCCCGTGTTGCACCTTTTCATCTCTCCCCGCCTTCCTCTCCTTCCCTCCCCATCCCCCCAACTGCTGACCTTTTTATTGCCTTCAGAGTTTTGCCTTTTCCAGAAAGTTCTATAGTTGGAACCACACCATATGTAGCCTTCCAGACTGACTTCCTTCACTTAGCAATATGCAGTCAAGTCTCCTCCATGTCTTTTTTGTGGCTTGATAGCTCATTTCTTGTTAGTGCTGAATCATGTTATATTGTCTGGGTGGCCCAAAGTTGATTTAGCCATTCGTCTGCTGGAGAACACCGTGGTTGCTTTCTGGTTTTGGCAGCAATGAATGAAGCTGCTATAAGCAAGCATCCATGTGTCTTTGTTTGGTGGAGATGGAAGTTGGCTGCCAGTGTCTGGGAGCGGAGTGAGACAATCTGGGGGTTCTCTATGGTACTTCTGAAGATTGATCCAGCCCCTTGTTTTTAAACCAACCTTCCAAGGTATCTGGTGCCTTCACTGTCTGAGCCTTCTGGGGCTCAGTGATGCAAACCGGCCCCAATTCTGTTTACTTTCCACGCCCCCATTCCTGTCCCACACTTGGGCTTAGGTTTGGGTCTGCCGGTCTTTGTCAAGTCCGTTGCAACTTGTCCATCTGCTTCTACTGCTGCAGTTTTGTTGACCTATCTTGATGAGTCATTTCTTCCCCTCCTCTCTCTTGTCTGCTTGCCTAATGAAAGCCCCCAACGCATTCTTCCTAATAAGATCCTTATTGTGTGCAGTAATACGAATGTACCGTCATATATTCAACCATTTCACTGTTGATGGGCTTTTAGGTTGGTTTCTGTATTATTATTATTATTACCTCCACACATAATGCTTGGCTAGACATCCTTCTGCATGTATCCTTTCTTACTGGGTTCTTTAATTTCTATAGAAAGATTCCTCTGCGTGGGATTGTAGGATCAGAGGTGTGTCTGTTTTACATCTTAATAGATATTGTCAGATTAATTTTCCAAAAGTTGGTTGCAATTTACACTCCCATCAGCACTGGAATCACTTTCATTTCCCAAGTGAGAAAATTAGGGTCTCAGGGAGGTTGAGCACATAGCATTATTTTAAGCAGTGTATTTGCAATTAGATGTTAGCTTTTTTTTTTTTCCAACAGTAAGTTTTGAGAAATATTGCTGGATAATTTTTAAAGTAAGGGGGAAAACAAGAATATAAGAAAAGGCTTCTCAGGTTGGCAAAGGAACATTCCCTATCTGATATTCCACGTGGCAACAGTAGCTTCGGTTGGAGCTTGAATGGACAATCTCTGGACCCCTTCCCCTTGAGGGGGTCATCGCTTCCTCAGTGAGGGGCTGTGGACAGCCTTGTGTGCCCTGCAGGCGCCCTGGTGGGGACACTGCTCCCCCCACTGAAAAGGAGGGCTTCAGGCATTACACCTAACTGATCCCTGGCAGTTTTTTTCTTTCAGGAACAAAACATTCTGTTCTTGTGGTCCTTAGAGGCTCCAAGCATTTCTTCCCTCTCTGGGCTGTGGAGAAAGTGCCCAAACTGGTCTTACTGGGCATTGCGACCTCCTCTAGCTGCCTTTTTCACTCTTCTGATTTGAACCTCCCTGCTCCTAATGAGTCCGCGTGTGTGGACAGTGGAAGCCCTGCCTTTGTGGGAAACAGTTGCCATGTGGTCTCAGGCCCCCTGCATGGGGTGCGCTTGGGGACTGCTCTCCGGAAGAGTGTGTCCCCCAGAGTTGGAAGCTCAAGGAGGACATTGGGGTGAGGGCACGACAGCCTCATTAGCCTGCCGGGGGCGGAGGAGCAGCAGGGCTGAGCATTGGAAGAACCGTGTTCTAGGTGCAGCGTAGAGCTTTCTGGCGTCATGGCCAAGGGCAGCCCAGCTTCTCAAGCATTGGACAGGTCATCCATAGAGCAGTGATGACATCTCGCCTGTCTTCTCCACCAGGTGGGGGGTGGGGGAGGACGCCAAATGATGTCTGTAGCAGCGAACCCATGCGCTGGCTCAGAGCGCTGTACCATTCTTCCTGTGACTTTCCTCCCCGGCTCCTCCCCAGATTGGTGACGGTGATGCCCTTCCCGCTGTGGTCAGCGGGGCGCTACTCGCGTCTCCCCAGGGTGAAGAGGGGCTGCCCTGTGCCTGCCACTGGGTCGCTAGCACCTACACAGCATTTCCTGAGTGAATGAGTGAGTAAATTAAAATACACGCAGCTCGCTCCCTCTCACCCTCTGTGACTTTTTAAAAACCACAGGAACACCTGACTTTCATCATCATCTTAACAGTGACCTCAGTGTAACTGACTGTTCACTCCCTGCCGGAAACCCTTCCAGGCACTTGACGCTGCTGTGCTATGGATAACAATATATGTCGTGTTATCGTGGTATAATTTTATTGTGTTACATATCCTTATATTTTATATATTATTTCTTTAATCCTCATAGCAGCTCTGCAAGGCATGTCCTGAGGGTTTCCCCATTTTGACAGTGGAGGAAAGCAGAACAGAGAGAGGTTTGGAAAGCTCAGCATGCCTCAGCTGGGATTCAAACCCAGGTCCCTGGCTGCCGAGCTGAGCCCCTCACCCCCGACGAGCCCTTGATCTCTTGGCCAGTGCTGCCCTCGCCTCCTTTCCCTCAGTGTCACATTGTGAGATCATCACCCCTGAGAGGGTTCACCTGGCTAGTGTAGTAGGATAATGCCAGTTATTGTATCAATCCATTGAACAAACCCAATGCAGGTACGAGATCCCGCTGTATTACTGTGTCCCAGTGCTTCATATAGAAAAACTCACCTGGTCATCATAGCAGCCCAGTGGGTAGGAACTGCTATTATCCCCACTTCGTAAGGGGAGAAGTCCAGGCACAGAGAGGGCAAGTCACTTACCCAAGAGCTCACAGCTGGAATGTGTAGAGCTGTGAGTCACACCCAGGTGGCCTGGCTCCAGAATCCATGTTCCTCATTACTGTTTTGTCACTCGATACCAGCTTTTGCACAGGCAAAAATCTTTGGTAGCTACATGCTTGTTTGTTGAGAGGGGTTCAGATCCTTTGCCCCGGCCTTCAGAACCCTTCAGAATTGCTCTCCAGTTTCCTTGATCCTGCCTTATGTCCAGGAAACAGCCTTAATCGCTGTCCTTTAAGCTCCTCGTCTGTCCCTTGAACCTTATTATAGAATAAGGCTCCAGCTGCTCGATGTTCCTCCTGCATGTTTGATTTAGGGCACGGGCAGGGGATTTTCCAGGACGTTCTGAGGACTGTCATCACCACCTCCTATTAGAGAACTAGACTGAGGCACAGCCCTGAGCTGCTTTTGTTGGAAGAAATGAACACATTTAGCTAGTGTGGACTCATCTAGACCCTTGTGGAAAGCCCCTTACTGTACTGGTCTCTTGTCTTCTGTCTGAGAGTCTGGAACCTTTCTTCTCCATTGGAGTGAACGGATGGAGCTTTTCTGTTCAGAAATGAGAGCTTCGTGTACAAAAACCTATGCTGGTTTCTTTCCAGGAATACTAGAATGTTTCCATATTTTGCATTGTCTTCATAGAGCTTATTAAAGGCTAAAATTCACAGTTAGAAATTAACTTCTTTGTCTTGAGGAATACTTCTTAACTGTAGGTAAAACTAAGGAAAACCTGTGGGCTCCCCTTCAGAGATTCTGACTCATTAAGCCTGTGCTGGGGTCCTGGAATTTGTATTGATAAAACTCTCTCTGCTTGGTTCTGATGCGTTCCCCCATTTGATCAACACTGGTGTTAGAATGTTGCCCTGAAATGCACTTAACCTTGGAAGAGGTAAAATGTTAAACATCATATTCAGGAGTCCAACAGACTTTCTCTGTCTCAGAATAACTCAGTTGTTCTATCAAGTGTTACGGAACTGTGCAAAAAAGATAAAACAACAGAGCAATAATGTCTGCACTTGAAAGGGGAGATGTTTATTAGATGCTGAGCTCTTATTTGTTAGTTAACAAAAAAGCATACAGCAAGTATTACCTTTCCATTTAATTTACCAGGAGGTTTATTTCATTGTGATTTCACAAACAGTGACTTTATGCAATAAACTTTGCACTCCACTTGATGCCATGGAAACATCTTGTTCCAAGGCACAGAAAGCCCAGGATGACAATAAACACATTTATATATAAAGTAAAACCAGTAGAGAAAAGAAAGCGAGCTAAAGGCTTGTCCTTTCTTCCAGCTCTCTTGTGTGTTGTTCCCACGTCGAGGTTGTCAGAACATCACACGGAGCAAAGTCAGAGGGCTTCTGTGTGGCTGATAAGTGAAGAGCTCATTGTGTGGGAAGATCTTGATTATAGTCATTACGGATGGGGACATATTCTCTACCTCTGGTTTTGTTTCAACCTCCACAATCTCTTGCAGAAAAGTGCCAAACGGTAATGCTCACAATATCTGAACACTGGAGTTCCTGATTTTGTTGTGATGTTCCATTTTTCTGGGCTGGAACAAGTGTTGCTTGGTAGCATTATCTGAGTGAGGAGCTCCAGGTACAGAAGGGGCTGGACACCTACTGAGGCTGTTGGGAGCTCTTCGGCGTGGACGGTAGGAGACAGGGCTGCCTCAGTTTGTACTGATGACCTGCTCCTTAGTGAGCTCAGAGAGACCTCAGGGCAGCTCCCAAAGTAGGTTTTTATCTTGCTTGTGGCTATAGTTTGGACGAATGGCCACAGAAGTCCTTTCTAACCCTAAGGACATAGGATTTGAATAATTAAGCTCAGATTCCTTCCCTTGAGACTTGAAGCCATTTGTCACTTGGTTATCTGTTACATAACTGTCATACCCCCTCCTTCTTCCCCACATCTTTTCCTCGCTGCCAGGCTCACTTCCGCCTCTGGAACTTCTGTCTTGCTTTTCCTCATTAATGCCCCCCACCCCTTGCCCCCCACCATGACCCTGGGTAGGACCTTTCTTCTCTCCTTTCCTTATTTATGTTCTGCCCCGTGAGATTTCCTTTCTTCATCCTGCCAGTGAACTTTTGCCCCTGACCTAAGCATCCCTCCAAATCTCCCTTCTTGGAGACCCGATTGTACCTACCTCCTGCACAGCACAATATCGAGCCCTTTATAAATGCCGTTTTTAGGGTGTGAGTTCAGCAGAGCCTTCAGCGTTTACATGTAAGGATGCGTAGAGGAGGAAGCAGGGGACCAGGAAGTTGCAACACTGGGGATAAAGCAGGGTGCCCCCACCCCGTGTCTCCCATCAAAGGGCACATTCCTTAAGAGGAGAAACTATGCCTTCTTATCTTCAGGATCCTTCCTAGTACTTGATGATTCATTATTTTACAACACAGACAAACAAAACAAGGTAGAGGGACTGTTCTGAGGGTGCAGTCAAGAGTTTTTATTTTATTTTTTTTAGATTTGATTTATGTATTTATTTAGTTGACTGAGAGTGTGCCTGCACTGGGGTGGGGGAGGGGCAGAGTGGATCTCAAGTGGAATCCTAGCTGAGCACGAAGCCTGACTGGGGGCTCGAGGCCTCGATCTCACAACCCTGAGACAGTGATCTGAGTCAAAATCATGAGTCACTTGATTAACCGACTGAGCCCCCCAGGTGCCCCAAGACTTTATTTTGAAAGTAAGGAGTAATTTAAATCTCCGGAGGTCCGCACACACCCTTTGAAGCTCTGTATTGCTGTTCTCATAGCGTTTGTTGCGCATGTGCAAAATATGTGTCAGTAAAAGGTCTTCGAGGGCGCCTGGGTGGCTCAGTGGGTTAAAGCCTCTGCCTTCGGCTCAGGTCAGGATCTCGGGGTCCTGGGATCCAGGCCCGCATCGGGCTCCCTGCTCGGTGGGGAGCCTGCTTCCTCCTCTCTCTGCCTGCCTCTCTGCCTACTTGTGATCTGATCTCTCTCTCTCTCTGTCAAATAAATAAATAAAATCTTTAAAAAAAAAAAGGTCTTTGAGTAGGTACTCTAAGGGCAGTGGTGAATCCTAATAAAAAGGGTTTCAGTCTACTGGGTGTGGACGAAAAAAGTCAAGACCACGTCCATCATTGTTTAGGAGCCATTGTTCAGAATGGGGAATGATTCGGATCGTGTGCTATGAAGAAAATACAAGGATATGAAGGCGGGGAGTGGTTTGAGGATGTGCACTGGCCTCTCGGAAAGTTTATCCAGTGGGATACAAACAGCATGAGAGCAGAAACTCTTCTGTCTCTATCCCGACCCTAGCATGCAGGAGGCGCTCAGTAAATATTTGTTGAATGAATGAGTAAATGAATAAAAAACTCTAAAGCAAGGTTTATGCCAAGGTTGGTTGTTACCAATCTAGCAGGACTGATCTGTCTCTGGCTGGAACCATGCTCCTGCGGTCCCCCCCAACAANCCCCCCCCATCCCCCCGCCAGCTGATGGATGAGGTCTCTATTTGATTATGGCCCCACCAAACTCTATTTCAGGCTTCTCTATGATTTGCAGACTTTGTAGCTAAGATTTGCCTCCCCCCAATCCCTTCCCCATTTCTCATGCGACTATTTTGGATGGGGGATCAGAGAATGTCATGTTTTTATGCACAAACAGTAAGTGTGAGGAGCCAGCCGTGGAGAATGTGGGAATGAGAATTCCAGGCTGGGAAATACAGATGTGAAAGCCCGGAAAGGAAGGGGGATGACCTTGGAGTGTTGGCGGACAGCAGGAAGATCCACATGGTGGGTGACAGCGAGTCGAATGGTCAGAAGGGCTCATGGGATCAGACCGCGGCAGACCTTGTGGGATATCCTGGAGGGACAGGATGGTATCCTAATGGCATGGGGAGGCTACTGTGGGCTAGTACCTGCCCTGAGTGTCTCTGCATATATTTGAACCTCACAGCAACCTGGAACAAATCCATTCTGTGTAGTCATTCTTATTGTAGAGATGAAGGAAATGGAACTCTGAGAAGGTCATAGGCTGGAACTCTGACCCTCCGATGGCCTGTAGGAGTTCTCGCTGTTTGCTGCCTTATGCCTGGCCTAAAAAGTGGATTGACCTTCCAGATTGTGGCCTCCCCTTGCGACGCCCCAAGAGGCTGAGCACAGTGAGTCAGTCGTGCCCTGTTCTGATAGCAATGTATGTGCTGAGCAGGGACCGAGAGAAGCCTCTCCTTTCTCTTGGTCCCATCCGTGGGGTGGCGTATTCTGTTTTGGCTGCCCCCCTTTGGGAGAAGGTGGGGGAATGGGAGAGATACCAGGGGAACAGGAAAAGTAAACAAAAGGGTGTATTATGGGAGGAGGCTCATGGAATGGAGGGGTTTGGAATTTTTTCTCCCTTGAGTAGCAACAGCTCAAGGTGAGGCAACAACGGTCTTCAAATAACTGAGGTCTCCGTCCAGTTACTTCCGTCTCCACCAGAGATTAAACTGGAGAAGGTCAACTTCAAGAGCGATGAGGCATAGTGAGCTTCTTTGCAATAAGCGTCGTTGGATACCCACGCAGCCCACTCAGGGCAGTTGTAGAAACCTGGTCCCAAGAAGTCACAGAGCTATTCTTCTGGAAAGGTTAGGCACAGGTTTTCATCAGGGATGCTCTGATCTTTCACGATCACTTGACTGTCTGAGGCTGGGATCCCGGTAAGTCTGACATTCACAGGGAAAGAAATGTTTTCAGATTTGGCCCAACCTGCCCTTGGACAGAGGGTCCCCTGCGGCCTCGCGGGGGCGCTCTGGGTAACCAGCACTGTTAGCAGCCATAAGACAGCCCCCACCTGAGCATCCTGTCATTCCACCAATTGCCCTTCAGGCTCTGGGTCTACCGGGACCATCGGGGAATGGGGGACTCTGAGGCTCATCTCATGGCTGAGTGGCACGGGCACCAAGGAACTCTTGCCCCCTGTCCAGCTGGTGCGGAACAACCTTCTTCTTCTGCGAACATTCTGTTCAGGAGAAGCAGTGCCCAGGCCTCTGGAGCCACCTGATCTACCTTCCCCACTGAGTGTCAGCATGATTCTTGACTTTTTTGCAATACCAATGTCCTGTGTCCTTGCAACTAGAGTCTGGTGCAGCTGTTCTTCCTACCAGCTCATTCCCCATCCCTTTCCCTGCCGTTGAGAGCTGGTGTCTTGGGGTTCCCAGGGGACGGAGGGTGCCTCATCATAACGTGAGCCAGGTATTTGAAGGTCACAATGGTCACCGTGTCCAGTGGGGCTTGGGTGACAGCATAAGGAGGAGATTAGGATTTGTTTTGTTCAATCTTCTATTCGTTCGTTCATTCATTCATTCAGCATGTGCCAGTACCGAGCTAGGAGATAGGGTACAATGGTAACCAAGGCAAAGTCTTAATTTTGATGGAGTTTATATGGCAGGGGGAGGGATCTGGGAGGCAGACAGTAAGCCCCATAATTGCAGAAGTTGATGTGTGCTGTGAAGGACCTAAGATAAGGTGCCATGGGGGTGAGCGGTGGAGCACAAAGGCTTAGGGGCTGGCAGACCTCTCTGTGGACTGTGCACTGAGAGCCCCATAGCCCAGCTCCGTGACTGTGCCGGCTTGGCCCAATCTAGTGGTGGGGACAGCAGCACGGATGACTGTCATCTCCTGTGACTTTAGCTCAGGAAATATTTGCTTCCTCCCTTCCCTAGCTACTCACAGACCCTCGCAGTTGTTGGTTTGTTCTAGTGAATATAATCACTGAAACATCTGAGTGAGTGCAAAACTGTTCAGACTTTACCATTTGGAGTAAATATAATGTCGTATTCACTCACTAGTTTACCGAGTGCCCTCTGAGCCCATGGCCTCCTGCAGGAGCATGGGGGTGGGGGGCCCTTCCCTCAGGGGCTCCAGTCTGGGGCTGGGTGGAGGGATGGGCACACTGCTGAGAGACAGGAGGGCCCAGCCGACATTCCCAGGGATGGAAGAGGCCTGTCTACAATTCAGGTCTATTGTAAAACAGTCCTGCAAATGTCCATAGTCAGTAGGAATGAGGCCTACATGTTTTCATGCAGGAAAACTTATTTTATTTATTAACATTAAACCTAGGTTCAGAGCAAGAGCAATGATCTAGAAAACTAAGGCCTTTATCTTATGATGATTAATTCTTTTCTTCCCTCGCTCCTAAGTTAGGCGATTCCTGATAAAACCCAGCATTTTCATGTTAGAGTTAAAAGATTCTCCATTGAACATTTTATTACTACCCATTCACTACTTAAAATGCATATTTCAATGATGAGAAACAATCTACTAGGCTGGAAAGAAAACCAGCCAATTTACAGTGGAAGAAATCTCCGCCTTGATTGTTCCGAGTGTCTCCATCCACACATTTTAAATACTTTCTAAATTGTCTTTGGCATTTTTTTTAATTATGGTAAAATACACATAAAATTTACCATCATGATCATTTTTAAGTGTATGTTTCAGTGGCATGAACTAAATCACATTGCTGTGTACCCATCCCCAGCATCCAGCCACAGACTCTTTCCATCTTTCTCAAAGGCCTTGGACTTGGTACAGCTTCCCTCGCTAATAGGCATGTCTCATTTCACCAAGGCGCCAGGTATTTTATACGTTATCTGATGTAATTGTCACCCTGATCCCAGCAGGGGATACGATACACACTATTTTTGCCCATTAGAACAGGCATGGAGGGGTTAACTGCTTTAAATTTCCCCAACCAGTACACATGGGGATGGGAATTTGAACTCAGCTGCCTCCAAAGCCGTGAGTTTTTTCCCCCCTCGCTCCCTGGTGATTTTCAGCTTGAAATTTGGATTCTGGCCTCTTGCCTTCTCTGTCACTGTCTTCAGCACAGATCAGAGCACGGCTCACATTTTCTCAGAATGCAAGGCATGTTTCCTTTGTGCTCAGATTTTCCTAATCAATAAATGTGAGTTCCAACACAACAGGCACTGGCAAAAAACATCTAAAAATGAAAACTACACTTTCTTTTTAAAGCCAGCATGGAAATATACTCCTAAAATGTGACGACTGGGTACTTCTGTTGAGAATATTCCCCCTCTAAAAAGCCATGCGTTGTTTTTTTGGTTTGGTGGTGGTGGTGTTTTAACTAACGCAAGGCCGTGAATGTCCTTACTGTTACATGTACCTTTCTGCCTGTCGTTGGTGCCATTTGCGATAGGACATAAATTTCCTTCTGAATCTCATTATTGGCTGGGATGCATGCAGAGGTGGGTGGTGGAAATGTTAATACTAAAGAAAGTCAAGGGGCGCCTGGGTGGCTCAGTGGGTTAAAGCCTCTGCTCTCGGCTCAGGTCATGATCTCGGGGTCCTGGGATGGAGGCCTGCATCGGGCTCCCTGCTCGGCGGGGAGCCTGCTTCCTCCTCTCTCTCTGCCTGCCTCTCTGCATACTTGTGATCTGATCTCTCTCTCTGTGTCAAATAAATAAATAAAATTAAAAAAAAAAGTAAAGAAGGTCAGGAAGACCCCAATGTCAGTGTCCTTGCACTTGCCCATGTACAGGAGCCCTCATTTTGATGTGGGGGGTGGGGGCACGCGCAAGTCAGTTGCATAAAATCATGCAAATGTTAGCAATCTTTTTTATTCTTGTAAGAAACAGTCTGTTAGAGAACATGGTTAGGAATTAGCAGTTAAAGCATCCTCGGCTCCTTCCCCTTTATGAGGCTGCGGTGCTATATTAAGGCATATCACTCAGATGGTAACATCAAACATATGGTAAAAGAAGGAAAGAAACATGTTCTTTCTCTAGTTTGACATGCAAATAACAGGGAAAACACTACAAAGGCAGAAGCTGGCTTCTAATATTAGAGAGTAGGGAATGGCCACCCAACGTCCCAACCCGGGAGCCCCATGACACGCTCTCCCCAACTCCTCACTGCCACCTCTCCTGCTGGCCAGTGCCTCCAGGGACTACAGGCAGCAGAATGATGGGGGGAAGCGGGCGGGGCTCCCGAGATCCTTGTGGCGAGAAGGCCCTCAGGGAAGGGAAGGCAGCCAGCGTGCTTTATTTGCAGGGGCCCCCTCCTCCTCCCTCTCTACCCCCATTTCTGCCTCCCCCACCAGACACACACAGTAGCGCCACCCTCATCGACTGACCCAAAGGTCAATGTGAAGGGCTAGGGATTGACAGAGGCCAAGCTCCCAGCTGATTTTTCAGTTTTTTTCATTTGCAGATCTATAGTTTTTGTCATATGACCCCCTTCAGGTCAACTTTGAATGGCTCTGCATTGACATCTGGATGAAGTCCAAACTCCGGACCTGGCTGCCATCCATGATTGGGCCCTTGTTCGTGGGTTCATCCGTTTTCCTCCGCCAGCCTTCCCCATCCCCACCCACAGCTAACCGCCCCACCTTTTTTTTTTTTTTGAAGATTTTATTTATTTATTTGAGAAAGTGAGAGCATGAGAGGGGAGAAGGTCAGAGAGAGAAGCAAACTCCCCATGGAGCTGGAAGCCCAGTGCGGGACTTGATCCTGGAACTCCCGGATCATGACCCGAGCCGAAGGCAGTCGCCTAAACAACTGAGCCACCCAGGTGCCCTCATCCATAGCCCTTTATAATTCATCTCTATGCTGTTCACCATGCACCACGCTCTCTGCCGCCCCCCGCCTTTTGCCAAGGCTCTTCTCTGCCTGGAGGACACTATCTGCCTCATTCCCCACCCCACCCTACTTAGCTCGGGTAAAGCCTACTGGCCTTTCATCTGTCTCCTTCATTTCCGCCTGGAAGTCTGCAACTGGTCAGGCTCCCCTCTGGCGTGATCCCGCAGCTCCCAGCTGACATGTAAGCCCACAGCCACAGAGTAGGCTCCCCACTGGAGTCTCCCCAAGTCCCTTCAGACAACCTGGGGTGTGGGTGTTGCTTAGAGCCCCATCTTCAGATTTGGCGAGTGTCTGCCGTACGCTCCCTTTGGGCACTGCCTTTGCGGACCTCCCTGCCCATGCCGCATTTTGTATCCTCAGATCTGTAAATGTGGGACAAGTGTGGGAGGGGGAAGGTAAGACGCTCCTTTCCCTCCCCCGTGGTGGGGGACACCTTGCAGAGGCACATTCTGTGGCCAGCTTTGTCTCCACAACTGTCTCTCTCACTGCCACTTGCCTCCCAATGTTTAGGACAACCAGGAGCCATCTCACCTGTTTGTCAACCTTCTGGGGCGGGGGACTCGTCCCTCAGCTTTCTTCTGCAACACACAAGGTGTTCAGTTTTATGCACCGAATGTATACATTCATTAATTCCGATGGCAGCAAGGTACAGGACTTTCAGCATCAGAAGGAAAAAGACCACTTTCCTTTTATTTGCCTTACAGATACAGAGAAAAAGTTTTTCAAGAAATGGGTCAGACCCAAAAAGGGCTTTAGGGGTTAGTCCATCCAGTTCAGCCCCTACTCCCAGGCAACCCCAGGAGAATATTCATCTCCATTTGCTCTAGGATACACTCCTGTGAAAACGTGTTTTAAAGGAGATGTAATGTTTATTTACTTTTTAGTTAACATTTTGTTTTTCACTGTCCATCTGTTTATTATGTGTTTAGTTACATGGATTTGCATATTATTGCATTCATTACCAGATCATTTAAGCCCCTAGGTATTTCTCATCACAGTGCTCCATGGGAAAGGGCCAATCCAAAGACTCGTGGATATATATTCCTTAATTGGAGATTCTATCTGCGTCCCTGGTGTTCAACTGGAGACCTCTACGCACCTGAAATTTTACAGGAAAACTCCCTCGCTAGATCTGCAGGAATCATTGGTGATTTCTGATAGCACTAGTCCCTCAAACTCTGTGACTTTAATGAGAGGGAAAAAAACCAACTGTATTGGATGATAGAAACCGACAGATGTCCTTATTATTATTCCACGGAACAGCGCCTTCCTCTCACCGAGGAGAATCTATGTTCCTAGACCCAGCGATTTCTGCTCCTAGAAAACTCTTTCCATTCACTCCGCTCGTGAGAATGTTCCTCCTGATTTGGGATTTTGTTTGCTGTCAGCTTGCCTTCATCCCATTCAGTTAGGGGAGGCTTTGTGTAAATTACAGGTTTTGCCAGTGGGGCAGGGGAGTCGGCAGAGGGGGGGTGGGGGTGTAAAAGGATTTCAGATTCAGAAAGCCTGGCCAGAGGTATGCAGCAGGCTAAGGAGCCCCTCCTTTCCCAGGACCCTCGTTGTAGAAACAGGGATCCTGCTGTTTTCCCTACAGGTGGGGCGTCCCCATTCGAGAACAGAGCTTTCCACATGCTCCTTTTCGGTGGATGTATGTCCTGTCAATGGCGCTGAGCCCCATTTGGGGAGCCGATGATGGGCAAACTGGGTGGACACACCAGCTACAAAATCCCAGCAGCCAGTGGCACTTTATTTTCTCTGTGGAAACTGTGAGGATGTTAGAAAGGGACAAATCAAATTATTTATTTTTTTTGTTGTTTCATGAGAAAAAAAATCAGGCGATTTGCATCCCTCTGTAATTGTTCAAAAGAAAATTAAGCACATTTTTTTACACATTCTCCGAGAATATTCTTGACGGAAGCCTTCCTGGAACTGCGCGGTGACTGACTTGGCCGGGCGTGGCCTAGATCTGTTTTTACTGCAGCGCTCGGCAAATAGCATCTTTTTTTCAGCCTGTGACCGTGAACATGAACATGAAAAAGACTAGGAATCTCTCTCTAAACTGCATATCCTAGGTAAATTCTTTCTTTTGAGTTGATCTTCAAGAATGTTCTCTCACCTGGCTGGCTCAGTCAGTAGAGCATGTGACTCTTGATCTCCGGGGGGGGTGTGTGTGTGTGTCGTGAGTTCAAGCCCCATGTTGGGGGTAGAGTGGATTTAAAATAAATAAAAATTAAAAAAAATAAAGAGCACTTTATCAGTCATCATAGATACCCTTTGTCTTAAAATACAGTTTTCATAAATGATTTTGACATAAAAATAAGTAAATATTTAAATAATAGAAACATTTAAATCCATGACTCTAAGGAATAAGTTGTTTCTGTATAGACTGTAATACACATCGTGGAAGAGATGGGTCATGAACATCTTAAGAAAAGGAAGCGGGAATAGCTTTGAGCCAGCATTGAGTTTTCAGCAAAATTTTGACCCAAATGAAATTTCACGAGCCAGAGATGCCATACCTGTCACAGTGTTTTGTAATTATTAATTGACCCATTGATGGACAAGACTGTGATTTCCTTAAGGCCAGGGCTGAGAGTCACCGAATGCAGCCCGGGCAGGGCCTGGAGCATTAGAAGTTTCAATAAATGATTGTGAATGAATTAATATTCTTGTAGGTGAGATAGAAAAATAATATCATACATAAATGGATGGTTGAGCAGTCATGCCCCAAAGCTGTTCATCAGTGGACAGTAGGACCTGAAAGGAAATTTCTAGGGATTTTCCCCAGGGCTGGCTCAGAACATATTTTTTTCCCAATACTGAAAAAAGAAATACTGTAGAAGAAGGCATGAAAAGCATACTTAATAAATTTATATATGGCCAGAAGCTAGATTCAAAAATAATCCTACTAATAATAGATGACATAATAAATTAAATTTACCCTAATACTGGTTTCTTTTTTTTCCATGTTTTTTATACTTTTAATTTAATTTTCCACCCACTCTCTTAAGTTTATTTTAGGGTTCTAGTTTTGATTGGGTCTTGACAATAGGGAAGAACATAGAAGAATGCTCTGTAGTCATTTCCAGGGAGTGTAGGGGAATATTCTATGAAGAAAACTTCAGAGTTTTTCCTAGGATATTTGAGGTTAAAAAAAAAAAAAGATGAGTCAAAAGTAGTTTTGGAAGAGTGGGTTGCATAACTTTCCCTTTTCCAAATGACTGTAAAAACTAGGGATAACTTATTTATTCTCCTTAGCAAATGATACATTCTTCTCATGTGGTCCGTGCGAGCTAGGCCTCTTTGGGGTGTAAGGGCCTCCTACCCACCCCCCCCCAGGCCTCTCACCCAGTTGCCCCTTCCACTAGAGCTGCCTGAGTAAAACAAACAAGACAGAGTTACCTCTTGGAATGTCTCAACAAAAATAAATGTCTCTTTTTCCATTAGTGTGAGTCAACAAAATAAACACAAGCCAAACGCAGGGATCGTGCCAAGTGACTCAACATTTAACGCCGAAATTCAGTTCCTTTCATGTTTGTGACAAATCAGATAACTCAACATCTTAATACACCATCAAATTTAATATTTCCTTACCTAAAGCTTTTGCCTCATCACTGGAAACCTCCATGACCCTTCTCCTCAGAAGCTGGCTTGTCTTCATTCCCCTCCTTGGTTGTTGCTCCCGCCTCTGTGCTTGTGCTTGGCTTGCCTTCCCCGTTTCCTCAGAATTCCTGGCTCTTCTCAGCCATCTGGGCTTTGGAGCTTCCCCTGGAATTTCAGTAACCTCAAATGTAGATGCTTTCTTTTGATTCTGAAGGAGCTCTAGGCCTTTCATACTAAATTATACATTTTCCTTACTGGCAAGTGCAAGCTCTGATTCGTGTCTCGTGTCACCCCACAGAGAAATAACTTCCTACATTATTATTTCATAAGCCATTACAGTTAATATTAATTTCATGTTAATATTCCAAAAGGCTGCCTTCCATGGCTCTTTTCTTTATCTCTGAAGAAAAGTGGAAATACATGTCAGATTGCTCACATAGAAGTTTCATATGTTAGGATGCAATTTCTGATATCCAGAAATCCAAGTGGGCTTGTTTGAAGTTTAGATAATCTTCACAAATGGTTTAAATCAACTTCTTTCTTCTGCAGAGCTGAATTTTCATAGCACCTGACCTTTATTGTGTGTCTCAGGTCTCTCAGAAATCATCCAAAGTTCATGTCCTCTTCTGCCTTGTTCTTTTCACGTGTTTAAGTGGCTGACCATTTTCTTGAAGTGTGTGAGGGGCAATTAACACTTTCCCACACTTCCTGTTTGATGGGAGCAACCATTGACTCCCTACTGTTTTTAGCCAGGAGTAGTAGTAATGACATATTCATTATTGTACCACCACTGTGCTTTTCAATTGGATTTCTTTTTTTTTCTTTAAAGGTTTGTTTATTTATTTGAAAGAGAGAGAGCATGTGCCCATGTGCCCATGCGCACACGCACGCAAGTCGGGGGAGGGGCAGAGGGAGAAGCAGAAAGAGAGAATCTCAAGCAGATTCCCTGATGAGCACAGAGCCCGACATGGGGCTCAATCTCAGAACCCTGAGATCATAACCTAAGCCAAAATTAAGAGTCAGACACTTAACCAACAGAGCCACCCAGGTGCCCCTCACTGGATTTCTAAACCTAGATAAGAAATACACCTCTATTTTTGTTTGCACTTATGGAACAACTTAGAAATATACAAACTTCTTGACCTGTTGGACTGTCTGTATCAGCTGGGACACGTTTGGTGCAAGCAACAGAAAACAAAGCTCAAGTTGGCTCAAACAACCAAGAGGGGAATTTGGTTGATGCATCTGATCCCCCAAAGACAGGATGGTTATATTTGGTTTGATTTAGTAAAATAATACTGAGATCAAGACCTTGGCTTCTGCCCATTTCTTTGCTCTTCTGTCCACAGTTTCATTCTAGAGTTTCTTCTTTGCTCACAAGATGGCAGCCAGCCACTTCTAGAACAGTTGTGTCCTTGCTCCAGGCCCAAGCCAGATGCCCCAGTCTTACTGCCAAGGGTAGAGGTCATTTTCCCCAAAGCACAAGTTTGTTGAGGCAGCCATGTGGACCCAGTGAAAATCAAGAATTTAATGAAGGGTTCATGGCTGGCGAGAGGCAACTTAGTATCCACTACCCCATCTGTAGGCAGTTCGTCTAAAAATCCTGCCTGTGTTGTAAATAGGACCGAGGAAACGTTACAGTTATTCTGTCCCATTTTTATTATGAGGCTATCCAACTCTATTTCAATTATTTGCATATTATTTGAAGAATTTCTGTAATTTCTCTCACATGCTTAGTTTTCTTTGATCGAAACACCATGAATAGCTTCTGTTTAGTATCTTCCACTGAACAGAAGATAAATTTCCATGAGAAGAATTACTTCCTCTTCTTATTCATCCTGCTAAGTATTTTAATCCAGAAACTGGATAAAACCTTGACTCTTAGTAATAAGAGGTGATTTCTGAAGTAAAGCATTTTTTGTAATCGATTTTAAAATAGTTTTTTCAAGGATGTTAGGATAGTAATTTCCTGAAATGTCAGTGAGACTCTTTAATATTCTTTCATTTTAATACTTCATAGCTTCTCCCTGTCTGACTTGTGTAGCTTAAAAGAACCCTCTCTGACCACAATTACAGATAGAGTAGAAACGTGAAAAAACATCTTTTTATGTAAATAATACTGTATGCTCTTACAGAAGTAGTAAAACTACTGTTTCTCTGGGAAAATTAACTTTTCTGAAAGAAAAATGGAGAAATACATCCATACGTTCATTTCAAAGGCAATTCCTGTATAGAAAAAGGTAAAACTCAGGGTTTTGAATCTAAGATGTGCCACATAAGTAACCTTGGCCGATTACTAAATCCCCGGAAATCTCAGTTTCCTTCTTTGTAAAGTAAGAATAATAGGTCCTTCCAAGCATTTTCAGTTGTACCAGTAAGATATTGAAGGGTGATTAACCCAGCGGCCTGCTTGGAGAAAGCTCTAAGCACATGATAGTGATTTCAAAAAATATGAAACTGAACAAGAAAACAAATGCCATCATCCAACTCAATTGTAGGAGATTGTTCTAGTACTTTAGACCTTTAGAAATTTATAATTCTATGAGAAGAATTACTTCCTCTTCTTATTCATCCTGCTAAGTATTTTAATCCAGAAACTGGATAAAACCTTGACTCTTAGTAATAAGAGGTGATTTCTGAAGTAAAGCATTTTTTGTAATCGATTTTAAAATAGTTTTTTCAAGGATGTTAGGATAGTAATTTCCTGAAATGTCAGTGAGACTCTTTAATATTCTTTCATTTTAATACTTCATAGCTTCTCCCTGTCTGACTTGTGTAGCTTAAAAGAACCCTCTCTGACCACAATTACAGATAGAGTAGAAACGTGAAAAAACATCTTTTTATGTAAATAATACTGTATGCTCTTACAGAAGTAGTAAAACTACTGTTTCTCTGGGAAAATTAACTTTTCTGAAAGAAAAATGGAGAAATACATCCATACGTTCATTTCAAAGGCAATTCCTGTATAGAAAAAGGTAAAACTCAGGGTTTTGAATCTAAGATGTGCCACATAAGTAACCTTGGCCGATTACTAAATCCCCGGAAATCTCAGTTTCCTTCTTTGTAAAGTAAGAATAATAGGTCCTTCCAAGCATTTTCAGTTGTACCAGTAAGATATTGAAGGGTGATTAACCCAGCGGCCTGCTTGGAGAAAGCTCTAAGCACATGATAGTGATTTCAAAAAATATGAAACTGAACAAGAAAACAAATGCCATCATCCAACTCAATTGTAGGAGATTGTTCTAGTACTTTAGACCTTTAGAAATTTTCTATCCTTTGTCATATTGGATTCTTTTTCTTTAGAAACGTAACAAGTTCCTTCAAAATATTCTGTATGCTGATACTTAGTAGAATAGCTATCACCGTGGAAATCTGGGGACATCAGTACATAAGTGAATATGTACAGTGAGGGAAAGAGTCTGGCTTTCACTGGGGCCGGTTCTGTCCTCACTAGCAGTTCTGTCCTGATCCCGGGCAAGAGGAGCCCTGGTTCATGCGTTCCTTCTAGCCTGGTGCCAGCCATGACCTTCTCCTGGGTGGGGTGTCTGCAAGGGTCAAGGACACAGCACGTGTACCTTCCACTTTGACCCCAGAGATCCATGCCAGCACCTTGACAGGAATCTGAGAATCCAATATTCAAACCTGGTAAGAGTTAGAACATATTTCACTTACTATTTTATTGTCTTGATTTATCACTTTACCTATACAAAAGAATTGTTTCTTCATAGAATATAAAGAAATTACCTACTGGGACATATTGTCATCATAACTAGCTCAGAGTTTATTGGATAGTCACCTAAATTTTCCATCTGTAAATGGAAGTCTGGCTAGAACACTGATTGCCAAATTTGGCTGATTTTCAGAATTGCTGAGGACTTTTAAAAATATACATGTTTCCCAGGTTCCACCGGCCTAGCAAAGGTGTTTGAGTAGAATTGGGTATGAGCTGGAAATGTTCGTGCTTTGTATATTACAGGGGGGATCTTGGTGAGCAGTTGGCCTTCACCACCACTCCACTAGACAGACTTTAGGCTTATTCTGTTTACTTTATTTATTCTCCACTTTAAAGATTCTTGCCCAATATATATAGCGATCAGGGGCCATGTGTTCATTGGGACACACTTTGTCTATTTGGTATCTCTTAAAATCTGTGCTTTGCTGAGTTTGAACAGATGCTAATACAGGCCGCCGTGAGGTCCATGGCCTTGACTTTCCATCTCTGCTTTTATTAGGTACTGAGTTTGAATGACAGTTAAGGGGAAAAAGAGCAGATAGATATATCTCTGAAAGGAAAGAGAGGCCAGACGGATAAATGGCCAGAGGCTGTGTGATAACAGCCCAAGGAACATTAGGTGGGTTTCTGGATTATCAGAAATTCCATTAAGTAACTGGCGTTTTCTCTATTCCAAGTGTTTGTGGTTGACAAAGATAAAAGTCTTTTCCAATATGTACAGTGCATTTTCTGGAGACAACAGCAGTCAATGGTATTCCAATTCTGGAGATGTAGGAAAACTTTGAAGAACAAAACCCCAGATAATGACAGATATGTTTTCTTTCTCACAGTCCCCTTTTCCTTTAGAGGGAAAAAAGTATCAGCGGAAAGAGTCATGAACTTGACATTTCGCAAGACTCTAGTCTTTCCATTACTACCTATTAAGAGCTCCTGAATTAGCCTCAATCCCCAAAGATATCTAGACATTTACACTATGGTCAGATTGACTTCTTATGCTTGTTCGTGACAGAAGAGAAACGTGCATATGAACTTTCGGCTTCGGAAATCAAAGGTGGAGCGGAGAAAAGTCAATTTCATGTTTAAAGTTACACCATTTGTAGGAGAGATGGTGTAGGTCATCAAGCATGGTTTATAAGGAACTCTATCACATTGTTCACTTTAAATATCCATGCAAAACAAAACACTCTTACTTCCTTTTTTTCGGAGCTGGATCTTGAGACTTGCAAACTGCTTCTTAGTTCCTTTTGCCTAAAACCCACGCTGTTGAACTTGGCACCAAGGCCCCTTGTTGCATTCCCCAGAGGACCCTTGTCGACTCATCTCCCCTTACCCCCACCTACCCGAAGACTCTTATGTCCCAACACAGCTCACCTCAACCTTTTGTCTTTGCAAATGCTGTTTCTTCCTCTGGCATGCTCTTTTCCTTGTCTTCCCCTTCCCAAACTTGCTAAAACCCAGAGTACGTGTTGGCTCCCAGGACGCAGCCCTGTCAGAGTGCCCAGAGCCAGGCTGTGTTTCCCTAGCCCATGGCCAGCTTCCTGGCAGGACATTGGTCGTGCTGTATCGTGATGTTTAGAAGCACATCTGTCTTCCCACACTGCCCTGAGAGCTGCTGGGATTCAGGGACTATGTTTTTTTTGTCTTTATGTCCCCTGCTGCTTAGCCTCCTGTCTGGCTCTTGTAGGTACTTTCTTGATGTTTTATGGAATCTAGGACTATGAATTTTATTTAAGCTTTCTGCAAATGATGTGCCATGATTTTTCACCAAGGGATGCAGTGAGCTTGGGAAAGGACCATGGCGCTAGTGAGAAGTTGTGCTTCTCCCCTCCCTTCCCCTTCTCCTTGCACACGCTTCCGCCATCATGCAATAGTGGCCCTCATGACATCGGACGGGCTCTTTTATCAAGCAGAATGTTTCTGTGTTTACTCATCATCGAACCACATTAGACCTCCAATAGAACATCCACCACCAGCCCCATTCCTCACCCTCCCAAGAAAAAAAGAGAGAGAGAAAAAAAAAATACCACAGAAAAGAGGAAAAGCCACCACCAGATGGTTCTTCTAACTCCACCTCCTTACTGCAAGATCCTAGAACTGCCAGTCTTCATTCCCTCAAGTAGAGCCTGCCACCCCCAACACTCCTGAAATCTAGCAGCACCCATCCACGCGGGGCCTTCGGCTGCCTTCTGCTTCTGCACCAGGAGACTGGGAAGTCATCCTGACTCAGGCTTGTGTGTGCTTTTCAGGAGGCACACGCTTTGCTCCTTCCTCCACACACGCCCTTATTCTTTCTGTTTCTTTGCCCCTCAAATGTTCTTGGCACCCTTTCCCTGAGAAAAATCGTTCTGCCAGGTTCTCTGCCTGCAGAGTGGATTACACAGTGTTCCCAGCCTCAGTGAGGACCTCCAGTGCTGTGGACCCAACCCCGTGACTTGAGACTGGGCTTGAGGACAGTGGCCTCCAAACTGCGTACATGTGTGTTTGTGTGTATTTCTCCCCTGACCACCCTACTTGTCCCTACTGTTGCATTGCTAGTTTCTTCCTCATTTAAAAAAAAATTAAATTATATTTGTTCTTCCCTGGGGAAGCACATGGTATGCCATTTATAGGGTATAAACGGGCAGACAGTGGGCACCTGGGTGGCTTAGTCAGTTAAGCAACTGCCTTTGGTTCTGGTCATCATCCCAGGGTCTGGGGATAGAGCCCCGTATCATCATCGGGCTCTTTGCTCTGTGGGGAGTCCGCTTCTTCCTCTCCCTCCGCCTGTCCCCCTGTGTATGTGCTCTCTCTCTCTCAAATAAACAAATAATCTTAAAAAGAAAGACAAACAAGAGGGCAGACAGTTATTCCTGATTTTAACCTAACTTAAAAAAAAAAACCCCAAAAAACAGAAAACAAAACCTGTAAAGAGGCCAAAGGTTGTGGAAGAAAAAAATACATTAGTATCTTCGGGAATAACTTTCTGAGTGGCAGGCCTTCCTTTTGTATCTGAGAGTATATTAATAGTCCTCTTCTGGGAAGAAGTGTTTCACTGCACTTCTCTGTTGTTTATTATGTTGGTTTCCTGTGTCCTTCCCTTTCTCCCCCCATTTTGTTTTCTTTCCTCCTTCATTTTTTAGTAGCAGAACCCTTTTACAAAGTAAATTCTTATCTAGAACCTCCAAACAGAAACAGAAGTGTCGTATTTTATCCGAGTGAGTTGCTCAGTTTAATTTTAGAATAATGTTATTACTAATCCTGTCCACAAGGACACGAGTGGACACGGCGGCATTCTCCGCTGTGGGTTCACATCTGGTATCTGTTGCCCTTGGACCTGTGCAGTTAGTGGTGTCTCATTGCAGTTTCTAAAATATTTATTGAGAACCTGGAGGCCCTGGGGGAAACTAGATTGAAAAGCACCGGCCAAAAGTGACCTCAGTGAAGTCTAGCCATTGCACTAATATGCTCTGATGCTTAGAGGAAAAATCTCTGTGCCTTGTTCTGGGGGAAAAAAAAAAGCAGGATCACCTCAGATGCCCCCGGTTGGCTTGTGGATGAGCTGAGCCTGGCCCAGCGTTCCCTGCTCTGTGGCTCACACACCGTGTCACCAGCTGTGGACACATCACCTGCTCTGCATGGGCATAGGAGTGTGGCCACTGCCATCCTCCATTTTCTGGCTACCTTTGTGTCATCGGCGGGGACAGTCCACGTGGCTGGATCTCTCCCATCCCCTCATCCCTCAACGTGCAATTGCTGTCCTTAATTCCCTTGTCGAACTCGGGAAGAGACAGCTGGGTGATCTGGCAACTGGTTTATTCACGATCGTCAATTAGGACTATCATTCCTGAGAATTTGCACATAGCCCTGGAGCTCACCCTGGGAAGTTTCTTAGGAACTGACATCCCTTGGGTTATTATAATCTTTTATGAGTAGGACATAATAAAACTATAAATTCTGAACTGCCTCAGCATTTAACATCCATCTGCCATAAAAATGTAAGTTGGAAAGGTGATGTGTATATCACACACCTTTTTAAATATCATCGACAAAGGAAAACATACTGTTCCTCCTAATCATGACTCCAACCTCAGTGATGAAGAGATGGCTCTTGCTTTTTCGAGAGAAAATGCAGAGTTGCTTTTACTACCCACACTCACAGAGATGATCTCTGTGCTTTTAAAATACATATATTGGGGCACCTGGGTGGCTCAGTCCGTTGAGCTTCTGACTCTTGGTTTTGGCTCTAGTCATGATCTCATAAGTTGTAGGATCAAGCCTGGCATGGGGTCCTGTGCTCAGCAGGGAGTCTGCCTGAAAATTCTCTCCCTCTTGCGTGCATGCTCTCTCTCTCTAAAATAAATCTTTAAAAAAGTAAAAAAAAAGTGTATATTGTACAACCAATGATACTCTTATGAATTCATAACATGTGAGTACTTGAAAAAAGTGGTATTTTCTATTTGAATGCACCTGATTTTGTGAAACCAGGGTCTGATATGAACAGATTATGTGACAGGATTAATTACTAATGGGAAAAAGCTAAAGAATGCTTGATTCTGCACCATTATCCCTAGAACAGTGAGCAACGGTTTACAGTTCATGTTCAACCCCTCCTAAGTCTGAACATGGCTGCTAGATGGTTGTCCAAAACGGACTAACCTCCTTTTCTCTTTTGCTTCTTCCTCTTTCCCAGCCCATCTTTTTCTTTTACAGTTTGCTTCTCACCATATAAATAAATGGCGTGGTATGCTAGCAGGCTTAGTGAGATGCTCACCTGGGCTCAGATGTTTTGTTATCTGGAGCAGGCATAGGCTACCGTTCCATAGGTGGCACACCTGGGTCCCCATGTCAGCAAGAAGGCTGTGCGTGCGTGTGCCAGGACCATGCTGCGGAACCCGCCAGGCAAGGCACCTACAGGCTTGGCGTGGTCCTGAGTTCAAGTGGTGAAGCCCGGGATCCTCACTGTGGGGATCAGCCTGGGGCTTTCCTGCTAGGGAAGGAAAAAGGGAAGGATGCTTTTCCCCAAGATTCCAGTGCATTGTTTTGGTCCCCTTTCCCTTTTGCTCACATAAATCCAAGGGTTCAGAGCTGGAAGCATCTAAGATGCCTCTTGAATTGGAGCCCAGAGTCTTCTGTCTGGGACGCAGACTGTGTGTCATGAAGCTGCAGAGAGCAGTCCGGGTGAGTGGAGCTGGCTTACATGTCAGCAGTATTTCATGTGGGCGTGGCTTCTGAACTTGCACTATCATTATCGCAGTGACCTTGGAACACCTTGGCATGTGCATTTTCACATCAGTGGACCTAGTATGTGAAACACGGCCTCATCTCTGTTCTGAGACAGGCGAGCCCCTCGATGTCCTCCAAGACTCCAGGCACCAATTCTCATGTTGAAACATCCAGAAAATACATAATTCCCTTTGACAAAAGGTTCCAAAAGAATCAGGATAAAGAAATGACAACATTCCCTTAAATGTCTTAGTGTTGCAAAGCCTGACTGAGAACTATCAGAAGCCAGTGTTACAGTTAACCGGGTGACATTTGCTCATTTTTCGTACTCTTTTTCCAAGAGGACTAATAATGTATTGGCCAAGTAGACTTGAACCTTTATCCTTGGGACACCTTGCCTTTAAATCAGACCTATTGTGAAGTAAATGTGTTCAGCCCAGAAAATCTGAAGTGGACACCAAGACTGTGGCATTAGCATCTCCCACATATCTCGTCGGCAATTCTTGTGCAGCACGCCAAGGTTTTTACTGTTAACTTGGTAATTTGCCACTGGTTCTCAAACTTTGCATCTGAATCCCTTGGGAGGCTTACAAAATCCTGATCCATGTCCCAGGCCAGTTAGATCCTGACCTCCAGGGGCAGACCTGAGGGTCAGTATGTTTTCAAACTCCTCAGGTAATTGGAATATACAGCCAATTTTGAAACCCCAACATAACATCTCCTGGGTGGTAATAGGAGTAGGAAGGAAACATACAGTCAATTCTTTTAACCTTTTTTTTCCTTCCCCAGTCAGGTATCAGGCTTTTGAGTGTCTTTGGTGTATAAGTCTTTAGGAAGGCCAGAATTAGCTGTTCATTCATTTATTCGTTCTTCAGAATGTTCATGGAATGCTGGTATGTGCCAAGCACTGGGTTTTGCACACTGATTTGGATGGACCTAACTTAATTTTCTTTTGGACTAAAGGCCACCAGACCTTGGCTGGGTCTTCTGGAGCTATTCTAGACACGAGCAATTGGTTGGCCATTTCTCCGTGGCATTGTAGAAGCTGGCTGTGAGAGCGGGGAAAGGAGGTCTTTTCCATGGAAGTGGCTTCCTGTCTTAAATTCTATTCCATGTTTAACCGACAAGCTTACTGAAGCAGAAGAGGCTGTTAAAGCGTGTGTTGTCATCCACACTTACAGCAAACACTATCCTAAAGAACCCTGAATATTGGTTTAGCGTCAAGCTTTGGGGGCCCCTACATACTTCAGTACACTCTGCCTCATTATAATTTTAAATTCATTGATAGTTAGAGAGGACCTCACAGAGGATCCTGCTTGACAAGTTAATTTCTAGATGAGAAAACTGAGACCCTGGAAAGTGACATGACCAGCATTCTGTCGTCTGGAGACAGAGCCACCCTCCCAGGCAGGGTGCCATTACAGACTCCCGCCCTGCCTCCCTAGGGCTGTCAGGGAATGCTGGCCACCCCCCGCCCCCATGTGTATTCTACCCTACATAGTGCTAAGGCCGCCCGAGATTGGTTTTCTTTGAAAACATCATCAGCTGCGCACAAGGGTTTTAATTTGTTTGTTTGTTTGTTTTTAAGAATTCAAAGCAAAACTTATTTCACAATGAGACTTATCACATGTGGTACTTACTCCTTAACAACAACAAAACTGCCTTGCATGCTTAAGATGTAGATTTCCTTACCAGTCTTTGCTCTTTAGTCTTCCATTGATTACAGCTCCATCTGCTGGCAGCAAATGGAGATGATTTGAAGCTTTGGATTTTGAATTCTGGTATTTTCCGAGGCGGTCTATATATATATATATTTTTTGAGATTTTATTTATTTATTTTATTTTAGAGAGAGAGCACACAAATGAGGGGAGGAACAGAGGGAGAGAATCCAGGTAGATTCTGTGCTGAATGTGGAGCCCGACACTGGGCTCGATCCCAGGACCACAAAATCATGACCTGAGCCAAAACCAAGGGTCTGACACTCAGCCAAGTGAGCCATCCAGGTGTCCCGAACTACAGTCTTAATAGACAGGATCTCTCTCTCTATATAGTGTGATATGTACATGTGTGTAAAGCCCTAAGTGGTGTATACTGAAATAACTTTCTGTCCTATGCATCTAGCATGGTCCCCTCCTTGGGAGAACTGAGAAAATAGTCACTCGAATCATTTTTCTCTGCTTTTTCTGGCTCAGAGGAAGAACCCCAGTTCAGAAAAACTGCAAGGTGAAAATCCTCTCCCACTGTAGTACACTTTCTGAGTATTAATTACTGGTTCGACATGTATCCTTCTAGACTTTTTTCTCTGCATATAAAACCATCTAAAGATGTACATACATGTACACGTAAACAGATGGATACAATGCAGTACAACTACTAAGTGATGAAAGAGCCGGGCTGGCACAGAAGAGAGAGAATCCGTCCTGTAAGAGGTGAGGAATGGCAAAGCGTCCTCAGGGGGTGACACAGAAAGAGTCTCGGAGGATGCGTAGTTTGGTGAGAAGATAGGAGAGGGATGAGCACACCTATGTGGCCAGAGAAGAAGGTGTGAACAGGTGTGCAAGAGCTGCCCTGGGGCCAGTAAAGTTTTGGTGTGGAGCAGTGGTGGGAGATGGGAGGGGCGGGTGAGGACCAAGCAACAGGGACCTTGTAAGTCGTGTCAAGTCATTTGGACTTTATTGTGGACTATGAGGAGCTATGGAAGGATTACAAACCAAGAAGTTTAATCACTTCTGTTTTGTGGAGTGATGGCTCAGGAGACGGCATGGAAAATGGTGAGAGAGCAAGAGCAAGGGAGGGAGGGAGAACAGTTAAGTGGTTATAAACTGGGAGTGATCATCTATAAAATAGGAATAATCCTACTTCATGGAGTTGTTGGGAGAATGAAATGAGGTAACATCTGTGAATGTGCCTGTTAAGTTATAAAAAGGAAAGGTATTATTTTTTAATACCATCTGGCAAATATTTCAACTCTACCACTTTCCCTTGTGACTGACAGGATCCTGATTTTCTCAGCATTATTTGCTGTACTGCTTATAACTGGAGGAGGGGGTGGAGATAATTTGACCCAGGGAAGGAGGGAATGGTTTGCTTTACTTCGAAAATGCATAGTGTTTGCTCAGACAAACAAGAGTGTTTTCCGGGACATCAGAATATTCTTCAGTTGTTTTTGAAGCAGTTTGCCATGCCAGAAAACCGTAGCATCTTTTTTTGTGAATAACAATTAAATTTTCCGGACCGTTTAGAAAAACATTGTGGTGGTTGGGTGCCTGGGTGGCTCAGTGGGTTAAAGCCTCTGCCTTCGGCTCAGGTCATGATCTCAGGGTCCTGAGATCGAGGCCCGCATCGGGCTCCCGGCTCAGCAGGAAGCCTGCTTCCTCCTCTCTCTCTGCCTGCCTCTCTGCCTACTTGTGATCTGACTTCTCTCTCTGTGTCAAATAAATAAATAAAATCTTAAAAAAAAAAAAAAGAAAAAAAACCATTGTGGTGGATAGTGAAGGACCTAGTCCTTTACGATCTTTGTCTGAAGAGGGGTTTCCATTTCACCTGAGAAGCACCTTTTCCTGACTGGACAATTAACACGGAAGTGTTGAGAGAGGAGGACAGGAAGTCAGTCACAGCTCATTGATGTAACTTCCGTCTTGAGCCCTTGCTCTGAGATCTGATCCTCTCATCCTCCCCTATATCGTCATTGGTAATCACATTGTCTCCTATCCATCTCTTATCCACCAGCAGCCCCTTTTACCTAAGTAGATAAGCGACCATTTCCAATGACCACACAAGGAAAGGTGTTTTGTTTCCTTCTTCTGATAATTCGCATAATACTCATAATTGCTGCCACAGTCTCCCCCCACCACATCAACGAGCCATGGTAGGATGAGAGAAAGTGAAATATACTGAACTTTTCTTTCTCTCCTCTTCTGTGTTTTTCTAACATTCCTCGTTCTACATTGAGTTCAAAATTTGAGAATCCTTGAACTGTGGAGAATTAACTGGAGGGAGAAATGGAGTGACTGTTTCAAAGAGGCATGTGTGTTCAATAGAGTGCCTATTCTCTGAGTCCTGATGTTTCCTCCAGCTTGGGGGCTTTGGAACGGAGCCTACTTATGCATTTGGTATGATTTGTTGCATGAATTAACTTTAAAATGTTTTCCTGGCTCTTTCTGGGGATTTCTTGCTTGGCTGTCAGTTACCCTGCACGCAGGCATCTGCATCAATGCCCATGTATGCTGTGTTCCATTCAGCTTCTCTCTCTCCTTCTCCTCCCTCCCCCCCGCCCAGCCTGGGCCCACTTCCCTCTATCCAGCTCGTCTGTCTTTCCTTGGGGATTATGGAGACTAGCATAAGATTGCCGTGTAAACCATCTACCTTCTGTACATAGATGTATCAGCTGAAGTTTGCTTTGGTCCTGGTAGATGCTAAGTGATTAAAATTAAGAGAGGTTATTTTCATCACCTGAAGTTGTTTTTAGTGACATTGTTCCTTTGAAATGTGAACATCTTAGAGAGTTTTACTGCTTGGGGATGAACATTCCTTATGTATGAGTGTCCTCTTGGCCGTATTTTAGAAAGACTGAATGCTGAACTACAGGATTTATCTACATAAGCTATATGCAAGGTTAATAGCACCTTGGTTTTCCATTTGCTTGTAGTTGACATCCCTGCCTCTTCTCTCTGTCCATTTTATTCTTCCTTTTGTTGACACTGGTAGATCTGGGCTGATGAAAGGCCCTTTCTTTTTAAAAAATATTTATTTACTTGAGACAGATTGAGGGAGAACATGAGCACACGAGCTGGGGGAGGGGCAGAGGGAGAGAATCTTTAAACAGGTTCCCCACTGAATGCAGAGCCCAACAGGGGCTCCATCCCATGACCCAGCCATGAGATCATGACCTGAACCAAAACCAAGAGTTAGTCACTCAATGACTGGAACACCCAGGTGCCCTGAGGCCCTTTCTAATTGTGATTTCTGGACTCCTAATTATTCCTTCTGCTTCTGAATATCTCTTCCTCTGGTTCACTTTGACGCACTGGGATTTTATCTGTTGGGATATTTATAACCAAGTATCTTGAGAACTTCCACTAGATTTCAGGATAGTTCAAATCTCCACACCCCCGGACATAGATATTGTATCGTTAGTTGTGAAATTTAACACCCTGACTTTAGGTGTCATGATTTCATACAAATAACTGAATTTATATGCACTCCTCCATATTATTATAATTCAGTTAACAGAAAGTTATAGTGTAAGTGCTTTAACATGAGCTTGGGAGTTAGACTCTCAGCAATTCCAATTCCCAGTTGTGTGACCTTGGAATACGTACCTCATGTCTTGGAGTCTTAGTTTTCTCTTTGACCAATGGGAGGAATGATAGACTGAACTAAATTTTTCCATTTTACTCTCTCCTGTGTAGGGAAAACCCCAGTTCTTCCCTATTGTATGTTTCTTCCCTATGCATCTTCTTTTTTTACTTACACAGAACACAGCAGAAGTTCACTTCTGGCCACTAAATGTGTGTGGGTTCCCCCCTGCATCCATCAGGCAATTCTTGGACACCATCTGGGTGTCCTATAATTTAACTCAATTCTAACCCCATCTTCCCAGAGGTCGAGTCAGATCCCACAGGCTAAGGGTTTAGTCCTGCAGGACTGCCCCAGCACACAAACACACACTACAGATGCCAGTTCCAAACCCAGGTTGTCATTTGTATTTCTGACCAACCAGCTTGAGAGTGGAGGTTCCAATGACCCCCTTCTTGAGTTCAATTAATGTGCTCGAGTGGCGCACAGAACTCAGGGAGCAGTTTATTAAAAGATGTGGGAAAGGATACGGATGAACAGCCAGATGATGAGATACACATGATGAGGTCTGGGAGTGTCTCAGGCATAGAACCTTCTGTCTCTGTAGATTTGGGGGGTGTTACCCTTCTGGTATGGACGTGTTTGCCCACCTGGGAGCTCTCTGAGCCCTGTGCTTTTGAGATATCATGGAACTTTCATCACGTAGGTACAATGGATCATTAAGTCTCTTTTCAGCCCTTCTCCCCTCTCCAGAGAAATGGGGGACAGGGTGAAAATTCCAGTCATGCCTTGGTTTTTCCAGTGACCCGCCCTCACCAAGGAGCTATCCAGGAACCCACTCAGGTAGCTTCATTAGAACAAAAAATAGTTACTCTTATTAACCAGAAATTTATAAGTTTTAGAAACCCTGTGTCAGGGATAGGGTCAAAGACCAAATATTAGAACAAAGATACTCCTAGTGTTCTTGTGCCTTAGGAAATCATAAGGATTTCAGGAGCTTTGTGCCAGCAACCAGGGGCAGAGACCAATATATATTTTCTATTATCTCACAGAGAGCTGCTTCATAGGATTGGTGTATTAAATAACATAGTGGAAAACACTTAGTATGATCTTGATACAACAGGCATACCTCATTTTTCATGGAGCCCAACGCAGGACTTGAACTCACAACTCTGGGATCAAGAGTGAGATACTCAATGAACTAAGCCACGCAGGTGCCCCAGGGCATACCTCATTTTATTGTACTTGTCATTTATTGTGTTTTCTGTTTGTTTGGTTTTTGTTAACAAAATTGAAGGCTTGCGGCAACTGTGTATGGAGAGTCTATTGGTACCATTTTCCCAACAGCATTTGCTCACTTCATGTCTCTGTGTCCCATTTTGGTAATTCCTGCAATACTTCAATCATTTTCATTATTATTATGCTTGTTATGGTGATCTGTGATCAGTGATCTTTGATGTTACTCTTGTAATTGTTTTGGCACCACACATCACACATATAAGATGGCAAACTTCACCCATAACTGTTGTGTGTCTTCTGACAGCTATGTTCTTGACTTGCCCTTCCCCCACCTCTCTCCTCCTTGGGCCTTCCTATCCCACGAGACACAAGAGTATTGAAGTTAGGTCAATTAATAATCATAGAATGGCCTCTAAGTGTTCAAGTGAAAGGAAGGATCACACATCTCTCACTGTAAATCAAAAGCTAGAAATGATTTAACTCAGGAAGGGAAGCTGGAAACCAAGATAGTCTGAAAGCTAGGTCTCTTGGGCCGCACAATTAGGCAAGTTGCAAATACCAAGTAAAAGTTCTCAAAGGAAATTAAAGGTGCTACTCCAGTGAACACAGAAATGCTAAGAAAGCAAAAGAGCCTTATTGTTGATGCAGAGAGAGTTTTAGTGGTTTGGATAAAAGAATAAGCCAGCCAAGCCAGACACAACATTTCCTTAAGCCAAAGCCTCATTCAGAGCAAGGTCCTGACTCTCTTCAATTCTGAGAAGGCTGAGAGAGGTGAGGAACCTGCAGAAGAAAAGTTTGAAGTTAGTGGAGGTCGTGTCATAACACTCAAAGAAAGAAGCTGTCTCTGTAACATCAAAGCACAAGGGGAAGCAGCAAGTGCAGATGTAGAAGCAAGCCACAGCAAGTTCTCCAGAAGATCCCACTGAGATAATTAATGAAGGTGGCTACACTAAACAACAGATTTTCAGTGTAGGTGAAACCGCCTTCTATTGGAAGAAGATGCCATCTTGGACTGTCATTGCTAGAGAGGACAAATCAGTGCCTGCCTTCAAAGCTTCAAAGGACATGCTGACTTTCTTGTTACGGGCCAGTGCAGCTTGTTACTTTAGCATGAAGTCAGTACTCCCTTGCCATTCCAAAAATCTAGGGCCTTTAAGAAGCATCCTGAATCTACTCTGTGTTCCTTCAGTGGAACAACAAAGCCCGGATGACAGCACATTTGTTTACAACATGGTGTATCAAATATTTTAGTCCTGCTCTTGCGACGTGACCAAAGGATTCCTTTCAAAATGTGACTGCTCATTGACTGTGCTCCTGGTCACCCAAGAGCTCTGGTGGGGATGTGCAATGAGATGAGTGGTGGTTTCGTGCCTGTTAACATAACGTCAGTTCTGTAGTCCAGGGATCAAGGAGTCATTTTGCCTTTAAATCTTATTATTTAAGGAAAGCATTTTGTAAGGTTATAGTCACCATAAATAGTGATTCCTCTGATGGATTTAAACAAAGTAAATGGAAAACCTTCTGGAAAGGATTCACCATTCTAAATGCCATGAAGAACATTCCTGATTGTGGGAAGAGGTCAGAGTATCAACATGAATAGGAGTTTGGAAGAAGTGATTTTAACTGCCTTGAATAATTTTGAGGGGCTCAAAACATCGGTGAAGGAAGTCACTACAGATACAGCAAGAGAACCAGAATTTGAAGCGAAGCCTGAAGATGTGACTGAATCACATCAATTTTAATGATAAAATTTTCATGGATGAAGAATTGCTTCTTATGGGTGAGCAAAGAAAATAGTTCCCTAAGATAGAATCTACTCCTAGTGAACATGCCGTGAGGATTGTTGAAATGACAACAAAGGAGTTAGAATATTCCATGAACCTAGTTGGAAAAGCAACAATAGGGTTTGACAAGACTGACTCCACTTTTGAAAAAAGCTTTACTGTGGGTAAAATGCTATCAGACAGCGTCACATGCTACAGAGAAATGGTCCATGAAGGGAAGAGTCAATCACAGCAAACTTCTTTGTTGTTTTATTTTAAGAAATTACCACAGCGAACCCAATCTTCAGCAACTACCACCCTGATCAGTCAGCAACCATTAACATTGAGTTGAGACCCTCGACCAGCAAAAAGCTTATGACTTGCAGAAAGCTCAGATGGTGCTTAGCATTTTTTAGCAATCACATATTTTTTTAAAGTAAACTCTAGGCCCAACATGGGGCTAGAACTCATGACCCCAAGATAAAAAGTTGCATGCTCTACTGACTGAGCCAGCCCAACACCCCAGCAATAAAGTATTTTTTTTAACTAATGTATGTACATTGTTTTTTTAGATATAATGCTATTGCATACTTACTGGATTGCAATATAGTATCAACTTAACTTTTATGTGTACTGGGAAACCAAAAAAATTCATTTGACTTTCTTTTTTGTGGTATTCACTATATTGTGGTGGTCTGGAACCAAAACAGCAATGTCTCTGAGGTGTGCCTATCATTAACCCTCAGTAAATGTCACATATAAAACAGCTATCTAAATAGGGCCTCAAGAAATGATAATATTAGTTCATCCCTAGATTTAAATGTCTCACATCCCAGGAGACTGAGGAAATAGCATTTATTACAAAAGAGTCACAGTTGAAATGTTTGAGAAAAGAATATAAGAGATGTTGTTAAATTTTTCAAACATAAAACAGGTAGGGTATGAGATGTATAGATAAGGAAGTTTGACTTCAATGCACAGCACAATTCTGGAACAGTAAATTAAGCAGATGGTTTGTGATCATTTAGTAAAGACTGTAGTGGTTGCTAGGAGCCACCATGGGTTTACTAAGAACAAATCTTCCCAAACGTTCCATTTCCCTTTTAAATAGTATTATGTGGTGTGTAAAACTGAGGAATGCCATTTCAGCAAGGAATCTAATTGTCTCCTTATGGATAAGACGGTATAATATGGGTTAGATGATGGTCTTGCTGGGTTCACAGCTTGATAGCAGTGGAAGCCAGCTGATTCGTGTCATGGTCATCTTGATGGGAGTCTCTTTTATAATACCAGAGGCCAGCTCTGACGAGTAACCTTCCCATTTAAGTCTTGAGGAATGTGGATCAAGATATATGGGTTGAGGGGCACCCAGGTGGCTCAGTTGGTTAAGTCTCTGACTCTTGATTTCAGCTCAAGTCATGATCTCAGGGTTATGAGGTCTAGCTCTGTATCAAGCTCTCTGCGCTGGACGTGGAGCCTGCTTAAGACTCTTTCTCTCCCTCTGCCCCTCCCTGCTCTCACATGAACACTCTTTTTCTCTCTCTCTCTCAAAAAAAAAAAATATGGATGGATGTGTACCAACAAAATATGTAGGTGGCCCAAAGTTGGGAGGGACAGTAAATATAATAGATGGGAGAACAAAAATTTAGAATAGTCTTGATCATCTGAAGCACCACGTGGAACCCTAAAAGACTGAATTTAGTGAAGCTAAAGGTGAAGACTTGAAGCTCAAAAGCTCAAGAGGGCATAAGAAAGGAGATGTTTTTTAGTAGAAGTTCAGGTAAAACTGATCTGATCATTTATTTAATTGACCCAACACTTAAAATTCATCCATCCATCCATCCATCCATTCATCTATCCATCCATCCATCCATCCACCCATCCATTCATTCAACAATTGTGTGTTGCAAGTATTTACCAGCTTTGCACTTTTCTTGGCATTAGTAGAACAGTAGTGAACAAAAAAGTTAAAGATTCCCACCTCCACGGAACTTATATTCTTTACATGCCAACAGTTGAGCTACTGTTTTTTTTTTTTAAATGAACCTAATATTAAGGTTTATTTGCAGAAGTATCACATCAACTCACAATGGTGAATAGTTTACCTCTCTTATTTAATACCCCACTCTTGGTGCTATAATTTACACTGGGATCACTGCTCTCAGTTCTGGGCTTTAATGAGAGTGGCAATAGCAGGATGAGAGGGATATAAACCATGGTGGAGGAAGACTGGTCGACCAGAAGGCGGGAACGCTAAGCAGCCATTGTATCCCTCCAGTGTTTGCCGGGAGTAGGAGAAGAGGCTGTCAGCTTGTTCTCAGTCGCTCCCCAGACTCACCACTCATTACAAGGAGGCTGATTCCTGGGACATATGAGGAAGCCTGGCTGGGAGTATCCTTGCTGTAGCTGGAAGCCCACCTGTGTGAGCTCCATGAGGGCTGACCTGGCCCTCTTGGGACTCCTGGCGTGGTGCCTGGTACGTGGGGAGTGCCCAGACGTGCATGGGGGGATGTTCCTCCAACGCTTGTGAGGACAACCTAGGTACCCAGTGCTCAAACTTGAAGCTCGGTTTTTGTATATCTGAAAAGAGTCTAATGTACCTAAGAACAGCTATTGGGGGCCAGAATGGTTTCTTCTGTCACGTTCTAACATCCACAAGTTCGTTAAACCACTTTGCCTAAGACACATTTCAGAGGCCATGTGAGGATTTCTCTGAGATTTCTGCAGTATGCTTATTCAAACATCGCTCATCCAGCACGATGCCCATCACGTTCTGAGGTCTTTGCTTATACTACTGGCTCACCCGGGGTCTTGCTTTTTTTCTGAACTTCGCAGCAATGCTATAGGAGTTTAGCAATTAATTTTTTCCTGGCTGCTTTGTGGGTCTCTCCATCTTTTGAGGGCAAAATCTTATTTTACATTTTTCTTGTGTTCTTCCAGAAACAGAGAAGAAACTCAGTAAATGATAATTGAATGACTGCTTGATTCATTAGTTGAGGGGGAGAGTTAGAAGCGGTATTGTTCCAGCCACTGCAAGGACTAGTGTAAGAATGTCAGTTTAAGTAGACTTTAATTTCTCTATCCCTTGCATCCAAAGAAGGGATTATGTTCTTAATTTATTAGAGTCTCCTACTTTGGCTGGGCAAGTGATTTGCACAGAGTTGATTCTTTGTATACAGTTGAATCTGTGTTAATGGCTGTACTCCAGGGCTCAAACAGCCTTCTTGGCTTAGCCTC
>LNAC01000400.1:0-95079 GCA_002007465.1 Ailurus styani | reverse complement strand
ATCCATCCATCCATCCATCCACCCATCCATTCATTCAACAATTGTGTGTTGCAAGTATTTACCAGCTTTGCACTTTTCTTGGCATTAGTGGAACAGTAATGAACAAAAAAGTTAAAGATTCCCACCTCCACGGAACTTATATTCTTTACGTGCCAACAGTTGAGCTACTGTTTTTTTTTAAATGAACCTAATATTCAGCTTTATTTGCAGAAGTATCACATCAACTCACAATGGTAAATAGTTTACCTCTCTTATTTAATACCCCGTTCTTGGTGCTATAATTTACACTGGGATCACTGCTCTCAGTTCTGGGCTTTAATGAGAGTGGCAATAGCAGGATGAGAGGGATATAAACCATGGTGGAGGAAGACTGGTCGACCAGAAGGCGGGAACGCTAAGCAGCCATTGTATCCCTCCAGTGTTTGCCGGGAGTAGGAGAAGAGGCTGTCAGCTTGTTCTCAGTCGCTCCCCAGACTCACCACTCATTACAAGGAGGCTGATTCCTGGGACATATGAGGAAGCCTGGNCAAAATGGGCAGGGCAGCCCAGAATCCATGTTGACTTGCGTGCACACTGAAGCTTGAAAAGCACAGTTGACTACCAGATTTCTGCTTTTTGCGTCCAGATCATCTGAGGATCTTCCCGAACCAGTTCCTGGGCTCTGCCCCCAGGGATTCAGGATCTATTTGACCAGGGTGGGACCTGAGAATCTGCATTTCTAATAAGCTCCCAGAGACGCTGGTGCTGTGTCTGGGAACCACATTTTGATTAGAACCAGTCTGGTTGGCTTGGGGTCCTGGGTTAACCTTTGGTGATGGTGGTGACTAGAACCCCAGTGAGGGGGGTTCAGTCTGGTTTTCTTCCTGCGTGGACTGGAGTCATGGACGTGACAGTGAAGCTATTCGCCCACACACCCAGCCTGCGAGGGGGCAGGGCTTGGTTAGCAGACAGGACAGTGGCCTGTTCACAGGGAGGTCCACTGTGGGATTCCAGAGGAGGGAGCGGTGACATTGTCCAGGGGGCGCAGCGGTTGAGTTGGGCCCTGAAACGACTAAGAGGATTTTTATAGGATCGGCCCATGACTGGGATTCATTTGAATGAATTCAGGGACAACAGCTCATCTGGGGGTGCCATGTGGGGAAGTATGGTGCCTCAGGAAGAGCCAAAGAGCAACATTGGGACACCGGTCTAGAAGGCAGTTTGGGGACAAGCTTGTGCAGAGTTTGAATTCTGTCTTAGAACATTCTGCTCTAACGAGGTTTTTAAAAGTTTTCCTGCCTCACTATACTCACTCTTCTGTTTGTGTGTGCTTTTTTCTCTTTCAGGATTAAGCATGAAAACATAGTCGCCCTGGAGGACATTTACGAAAGCCCAAATCACTTGTACTTGGTCATGCAGCTGTAAGTACCCTCTTTGCCTGAGGAGTGCGGAGGGGTCGGGGGGGCGGGCGGTGGGGATCAAAAACTCAAAGGAGGGGCTGGAAAGCCGGTGAAGGAAACTGAAGTAGCCGGCCAGGTGAGCCACGGGAGTGGAAGCGAGGACCCGAGCGAAGTGGGTGCCCTTCTAGATGGCGGGCGGGCCACGGGAGTCTGCGGGCCTCGTCGGGTCTGTCTCCGTAGCTGCTGCCCCGGGCGGACGATGGCTTGTCCTCACCCCGGAGCCCGCTGCTGCCATCATCGCAGGGCGCCTCCCTTCGGAAGGTCTCTTTCGCTTTTTCATGCGCCAGGTCCAAATGTTGCTTCCTAAAAGCACTTCCGTGGGCCCGCTGCGAGGGACACTGTGCTCCCGTCTCTAGGAGAAACTCCCACCTTGTCTTCATTTCGAGGGATGCTGGGGGAGGGCAGCAGATGGTAGCTGTGGGCTCTGTCCTTCCAGCTACTCTGCCGGCACGTAGACGCACATGGGACTGAACTAGAACTCGTGCCAGGCGTGAGACAAGTCTAGTTGGGTCAGACTGTGACACTGTCACCCCCCCCACCCCCCACAGATAGTTTCTGCATTCCAGTAATGCTGGAGGTTACCAGAAGAGGGAGGAAATAAGAAAGCTGACTATTCAGCTGGAACCCTGACCTGAACATGTAAGACACATGTAAATGTAACATGTAAACTGTTTTTTTTTTTTTTAAAGATTTTATTTATTTATTTGACACAGAGAGAGAGATCACAAGTAGGCAGAGAGGCAGGCAGAGAGAGAGGAGGAAGCAGGCTCTCTGCCGAGCAGAGAGCCCGATGTGGGCCTCGATCCCAGGACTCTGGGATCACGACCTGAGCCGAAGGCAGAGGCTTTAACCCGCTGAGCCACCCAGGCGCCCCACGTAAACTGTTAAATGATATTAGCCTCCCCCCTCCCCACTAGTAGGTTGTTGTTGGTTGTTTTTTGGTTGTTTATTGCGTGAGCATTTTTATAGGACATTGTGGGACATCTTTGTACAAACATTTTTAAAAGTATCCAGACTGGAAGCATGTGGACGATTTTTCTCTGTCAAGTGATTGTCTTAGGTGGTGACCGATGTAGGAAAATGTTGGGGTTCGAAGACGACAGCCAAGAAGGAATTCTTGAGACGTCTTCAGTGCAGAAAGGTGGTTTTATTAAAGCCCCGAATAGGACCCCTGGGCAGAAAGAGCGGTCCTGGAGTTGTGATGGGTGACTCATTATATACTTTCTGACTGGGAGGGTATTAGGTATCGCACAAGCCTCCAAGGTATTTTGGAAACAAGGATTCCAGGATTCTGAGAGGGCTGGCTATTGTCAGGAGAAGATCATTTATGACTGTTTAGTAGAAACTCAGTCATGAGACTCTTCAGATGTGTATCGGGGCCATATGCTTAGAGAATGATTGCCAACATGTATCTTTGGGGGGGTTGTGGTAGACACAAAGGGAGTTTCCAAAGGCGTTTTTGTGTGTTACAGTAGACTTCCAGCATTCTGGGGGGTCGGGCTAAGATTGCCTCTTGTCTAAGTAAAGTAGTAACGCACTGAGTTACTAGAGGAAGGTCACTGCCAGTTCTAAGGACTTGTCAATGGCCTGTGAGTAGTAAGGAAATACAGTCTTTTTTCTTTTGCCTTTGTTTCCCACATCAGTGACCAGTTTTACCCATAAGACTGGCGGTTTAAGCTGCTCTGACGGCGGGTTCCTCATTGATTCCCGATTACCTAAATGCCATCTTTTGTAGTTCCTTGCTTATACTGTTTGTTTTATAATCTGCCACATTCTCGTTCCCCTTTGAGAGCGATAGCTCTCCCGAAATTTGGGATACTCCCCAGAAGCTCATGTGACTTTGTTTTATATAGTGTTAAAAAACAAAATTCAACCAAGTACATAGGAAGATCTCGTTGGCTTTTTTAAATGATTCATGAGTTGGGCAAGCCTTCCATCTAGCAAGTAGAGAGCTCCACTGAGCTAAACAAAAGACAGGTTTTTAAAGGTGAAGAGAGAGCTTTGAAAAAGGGGAGGGGGATTTGTTAGCAAGGAATGCGTTGTTTAGGCAAGGTTGCCCTCCTGAAGGGAATAGAAGGGGTCTATCAGTAAATTTCTTCATATTGACCAGGAAATTCTATATCGACTGATTAAAAATTACATTCCTGGGGGACTGAAACTTCCGTTAGATTATGTATTAAGTCTTGGTGTATTGACGAGGGGCTTTACCCTAGGTGGTGCCATCTGCAGGCTGTGGCTTTCTTTTTAACAGTAGAGTCTCCTCTTAAAGAAGCAGGTGAACCACTTTCTCAGCAAATAATTGACTTCCCAGTAGGAAGAATATGACATTTTAATGACAAGAAAAAGCCCCACAGAATGTCAGTAGTATATTTAAATATGTGTTTCTTATTGGTGATGCAAAAAAAAAAAAAAGCATTAGTACTTGAATCCAGGCTATATGCATTCATTTGCTTTAAGTTCTCTGTTTATGGATCTGTCACTAAATAAATCAGTTGAAATCATCCCCGTTATGTAAATCTCAGCTCTTGCCTCTTACTTGCTGGGTGAATTTGGGCAAATAACTGGGCCTCTCTGAGTATCAGTTTCCTTAATGCAAAGAAAGAATAATATTGACATCATCATCACCATAATATTTACATTAGAAGGTTATAGTGAGTACTGAATGAGAAAAAATGTATAAAAAATAAAAATGCATCAAAAATAAAGAGTGCCATAAATAGCAGGTTCTCAGTACAGACTGTTTCTTTACAGACATCTGTCTTGTTTCATTAGTATCTCTGCAGATGGTCTTTCATTTTGTGAGATGAAGTTCAAGTAGATTTAAATTCTAACTTCCTAAGCAACATGATTGTATCCTTACCAGCAGCAGTTTATGTAAAATGGGTCAGCAGGGCGCCTGGGTGGCTCAGTGGGTTAAAGCCTCTGCTTTGCGGCTCAGGTCATGATCTCAGGGTCCTGGGATCGAGGCCCGCATTGGGCTCCCTGCTCAGCAGGGAGCCTGCTTCCCCCTCTCTCTCTCTGCCTGCCTCTCTGCCTACTTGTGATCTCTCTCCCTCTGTGAAATAAATAAAATAAAATCTTTAAAAAAAAAAAAAGATGGGTCAGCATGAGACTATAAAAGTGTCTGGAATGGAACAAACCTGGGGACAAAGTTTGAAAGTCTTCTTGGGAAACAGCTTGCCCCTCCCCTTCCCTGAGCTTTTCTATCAGGGATTTATCCTCTTTTTCGCAATTATCCTAAAACCTCCTCTGTATGGATCACATTCATTCAGAATTTGTAATAACCCAGAGGAGCTGGGCTAGAATTAACTCTTCAGTTGTTATCATATGAGGTTTGTGAGGCAAGTTAGTGACAGAATCCAGGTTTAGAGTCAAGGAACGCTTAAAATGTTTAAGGAGAACATGATTTACGCACACCATTGAGAAGTTTAGGTGCACTATTTACACAAACATTGGATTTGCTCGTTGCCAGCTGTTAACATGTATATAAATTCTTTTTTTAAAAAAAGATTTTATTTATTTATTTGACACAGAGAGAGAGATTACAAGTAGGCAGAGAGGCAGGCAGAGAGACAGGGAGAGGAGGAAGCAGGCTCCCCGCTGAGCAGAGAGCCCGATGCGGACCTCGATCCCAGGATGCTGAGATCATGACCTGAGCCGAAAGAAGAGGCTTTTACCCACTGAGCCACCCAGGTGCCCTATAAATTCTTTTTCCATTGGTTCTCATTCCTTTTTTAAAAAAATCAACTTTGTTGAGGTGTAATTTACATCCAATTAAATGCCCCCATTAATGTGAACCATTCAATGATGAATGTAAGAGCGAATGATACTGGCCAAACCACCGCCATAATCAAACCCAGAAAATTTCCATCACCCCAAAGATCCTTTAGTCCTTTGATATGCTCCCTTCCTTACCCCTGACCCTGGAGGCAACCAGTTACAGTCATTAGAGATGACTTTGTATTTTCTAAAATATGACATAAATGGAATCATGTAGCGGTATACTTCGTGTCTGGCCTATTTCACTCATCATATTTTTGGGCATTCATTCGTGTGGTAACATGGTCAGTAGTTCTTTTTCACTGCTGAGTAGCATTCCATTGTTATAACTAGTCCACATTTTATCCATTTGCTGTTGCTGGACTTCTGGATTATTTCCAGTTTGGGGGCCATTATGAACAAAGCTGCTATGAACATTCACAGACAGCCTTGGTGTGGGTCTATGTTTGGGTGTAGAGCTAGGAGCAGAGTGAGTGGGCCATGGAGCAAGGGTTAGGTTGAACTTTTTCAGAAACTGTCAGTTTTCCAGAGTGGTTTTACCATTCTACATTTTTGTCAACAGTGTGTGTAAGCTCTTATTACTGTACATTTTTTTTAAAGATTTTATTTATTTATTTGACACAGAAAGAGATTACAAGTAGGCAGAGAGACAGGCAGAGAAAGAGGAGGAAGCAGGCTCCCCGCAGAGCAGGGAGCCTGATGCGGGGCTTGATCCCAGGACCCTGAGATCATGACCTGAGCCCGAAGGCAGAGGCTTTAACCCCCTGAGCCACCCAGGCATCCCTTACTATACATTTCTATCAACACTTCATACTTTGTGTTTTCAATTTTAGCCATTTTAATGGGTGTCTTGTCGCATCTCACAGTAGTTTTAATTTGCATTTCCCTGCTGATAATTGATGGTGATCACCTTTTTATATCCTGATGGGTCTTTGGCATGTCTTCTTGGTGTCTTCTATGGTGTCTCTTCAAATCTTTTGCTCACTTTTCATTGGATTGTTTATTATCATATTACTGGGTTGTAAGTGTTCTTTATCTAGTCCATCGTTTGTCAGATATATATAATATGAATTTTTCTCCCATTGCTTTTTCTGTTTTCTTAATAGAGCCTTTTTTAAAAGCTAGCTTTCTTGAAATATAATCCACATGCCATACAATTCATGCATTGAAAGTGTACAATTCAGTGGTTTTTGTTTTAGTCACAGGGTTGAACAGCCATCACACAATCTAATTTTAGAACACTTTATGTTCTAAAAGAGAACAGCTAAAAGAGATCCATACCCATTAGCGCTGACTTGTAGTTCTTCCCTCCCCACCGTCTTACTTTCTGTTCCCATGCGTTTGGCTATTCTAGATCTTATGATGTGTGGTCTTTGGTGACTGTCTTCTTTCATCTGGCTCAGTGTTTTCAGGATTTATCTATGTTGTAGCATGTGTTGATACTTCATTCCCTTTTATGCCAAATAATACCCCATTATATGGATATATCACATTTTATTTATCCATTCATTGGTTGATGGACATTTAGGTGGTTTATACTTTTCAGCTATTGTTGATAATGATGCTAGGCATTTCCACGTACAAATTTTTGTGTGACTGTGTGTTTTCATTTCCCTTGGGTATATACTTAGGAGTGGAACAGCTGGGTCCAATGGTAACTGTATGTTGAACATTTTGAGGAATTTCTGAACTGTGTTCCAAAGAGACTGCACCATCTTATGATCCCACGAGCAGTAGTCAGGATTCCAGTATCACCACACCCTCTCCGGGACTTGTTTATTATTTGTCTTTCTGTCGATAGCCATCCTTGTGGGTGGGAAGTGATATCTCATTGCAGTTTTGACTTCCATTTCCCTGATGACTAATGTTCATCATCTTTTCATGTGCTTATTGGACACTCGTGTATCTGTTTAAAGAAATATCTCTTCAAATACCTTATGCATTTTTAAATTGGGTTGTTTGCCTTTTGTTTTTGAGCTGTAAGACTTCTTTATATATTCTGATCTAAGTTCCTTCTTAGAGATACCTTAGAATATTTTCTCTTTTCCTGTGGGTTGTCCTTTTACTTTCTCAGTGGTATTTTCAAAGTTTTTAATATTGATGTAGATCAGCTCATTTTTTCTTTTGTCACTTACGCTTTTGGTGTCATATCCAGGAAACCAACACCTAATTTTCCATGGCGCCTTTTGAAAAGGAAAAGTTTTAATGGTGATAAAGTTCAGCTCATCAATTTGTTTATTTTCTATTATGGTTCATGCTTTTTTGTGTCCTGTATGAGAAGTCTTTGCCCACCCTAAGTTTGCAAATGCTCTTTTCTTCTAGAAGTTGTATAGTTTTAGTTTTTCCACTTGGGTCTATTACAAGATAAACTTCAAGTTAATTTTAATGTATGGTGTGAAATAAGGATGACATTCTTTTATTTTTCCATTGGGATAGCCAATATTCAGCACCACTTGTTAAAAAGACTTTTCTTTTCTCAGTTCCTTGCCTTGGTACCTGTGTCAAAAATCAATTGACCATATAAGGCTGATTTAATTTCTGGACTCATTCTCTTCCATTACTCTATGTATCTATCTTTTGTCAATACCATACCATCTCATTTACTATAGTTTCCTAGTAAGTCTTGAAATCACCTGTCATAGTCCTCTAACTTTGTTATTATTTTCTTAAAATTGCCTTGGGTATCCTAGGGGCACCTGGGTGGCTCTGTCCTTAAGCATCTGACTTGATTTCAGCTCAGGTCATGATCTCAGGGTCGTGGATGGAGCCCTATGTCAGGCTCAGCACTCAGCGGGGAGTCTGCTTCTCTCTCTGTGTGTCTCTCTCTGAAATGAATTAATAAATCTTTCTAAAAATTGCTTTGGGTATTCTAGATTGTTTGCATTTTCATATGAATGTCAGAATCAGTTTATCTATCTATTTTGCAGAAAGTCTTATGGGAATTTGGGATTGCACTGAATCTGTGTATTAGTTTGGAATCAATTGACAACTTAAAAAAATCAAGCACTTCAACCCATAAACATGGTCAATCCCTTATTTATTTGGATCTTTCATTTCTCTTAATGTTATATAATTTTCAGTGTGTAAGCCTTCTATATCTTTGTTAAATTTATTCTGAAATATTTTCTTTAACTGACTTGATCTGATTGATTTTGTTTCTAGATATTCGGGGAGTGTCTAGAATGCAACATTTGGGGGGACTTATTTCACAACATTTGTGCCAGGGAGGTTTTTGGTTTCCTAGGAAACATCATCTTGAGCACTGATCCTCAGATATAACAGGGGATGCTCAACCCCCTAATTTTATTACTTAGCTAATTGCTATTTCGAATCTGAGTGCTGTAGCATATTTGTTCCTTTGCCGCTACAGCAGAAGAGACTTGATTGTTTATGGTGGTCTATATTTATAGTTTTATTTGGGTGTTTGGAGAGTGATCTTTTTTTCATAGAGTGCTAATTTTTGGACCATTCTTGTTTAGATAGTATGAGGTCAGTATGGCATTGAGATAAGTTACAGATAAGAAGTCCATCTGTTTAGACTTTATTCCTCATCTGACTTTGGCTGTGGAATATCAGCCCATATATTTGGAGATGATAAAGGACACCCCTCAACCCCTTCCCTTTGATGTCTATACCGGGGTAAGATATAAAATATACTTCAGGCTAGTACAGTTCAAAGGACATATCAGAATGACTAATTTTTTCCTTAAAAATATTATATTCCCTGTTAAGTTATATCATATTTTCAGTAAGACTTAAATTCCTATATATGGGTCACTCCCGAATTTCTATCATCAGCCTGGACTCATCCCCTGAAACCATGCATGTATATCTAACTTTCTGCTCAAGAGTTCCACTTGGCTGTGTAATAAGCATCACTCACTTAACAGATCCAAAATAAACTCCTGAATTTTACACAAAATCTGCTTCTCCTGCTGTCTAGCTCATCTTAGCAAATGGCAACTCTGTTCTTCTGAGTCGCTCAGGCCAAAAGCCATAGTCATCCTTGACTCATCTTTCGCTCTTCCACCCCACAATCCTATCCAGGGGCAAATCCCGTGGTCCCTGCTTCAGACTGTTGACAGTCTAACTGCTGTCCCATCACCTTCACAGCTACCATCCCGATTCAAGCCACCATCATCTACGAAACTTAGCTTTCTCCCCACAACCTTCCCCACTGTACCGTTCTTTCTTAGCAGATCAGCCAGACTTTGACGTGCCTCTGTTGAAAACTCCTGTTTGCTTCCCATCTTAGGGTAAAAGACCACATCCTTAGAGAGACCTCCAGGTACCGTGTGTCCTACGCTGCTGGTCACCCCTCTGACCTCATCCTCCCCTTCTCTCTCATGACCTCATTCACCTGCAGCCATGCTGGCCTCCTTGCTGGTCCTCAAAGATGCGAAGCCTGCACCACTGTGGGCCTTTGTCCTTGTATTCTCTCTGCTTGGAATGCTATCCCTCAGAGAACTCAATGCTCTCCTGGGATGAAGGAAATAATCAAAATTTTGCCAGGAAGCACCTTTTCATCCACCACCTCCTGCCACACTCACATTCATTCCCTGTCCCCTTCCCCAACTTGACTTTTCTCTATAGCACTTGTCACCTTTGGAAAATTTCTCTCACCTTTGTTTGCTAGAATGGTGCTTGCATGGTATGGTGGGCATTTAATACGTATTTTTTCAATTAATATAATTACATATAAAAGGGATAATGGCTAACATGTATTCACTCATTTAACCCTTACAAAAAACTTAGGAGCCACTTTAAAAAATATTTTATTTATTTATTTGAGAGATTGAGCGAGCGAGAGAGAGAGCACAAGCGGGGAGAGGGGCAGAGAGAGAGGGAAAAGCAGACTCCTCCCTGAGCATGGAGCCCAATGCTGGGCTCCATCCCAGGACCTTGGGATCATGACCTGAGCTGAAGGCAGACACTGAACCAACTGAGTTGCCCCAGACCCTCCAGGAATCACTTTTATCCAAATTTTACAAGAAGAACCTGAGAAGAGAGGTTGGATTATTTACCCGAGTCACAAGTCACCCAGTGAATGCACTCAACCAATGTAATACAATCCACTGCTGATATTTTCTAGGAAAAAATCTTGTAAGTAATACTAATATAAATATTTTGGTTTACTTGGAAAAAATTATTATATATGATTCAATAAGTATTTTAAAAGTGGAGCTAAATAGAAGATGCCATGTATTTTGTCATGATTTGTGAGGGGAAAAAGTTTACTGAATAATATCACAGGAAATCACTAAACTAATCTACACAACAATGATCATGTTTCTTTATTAAATGATTTTGTCGATTAATGAAAGAATAGATGAGTATGTTTTACCAATATTATGTTGCATTACATATATTCCCCATAAGATACAAATATTTATAATATTTCATTTCATGATAGTATTAAGGTATGTAGAAGTTACCTACTGAGCTCGAAACACTAATAATGAAATGCACTTACTTTAAAAAATTTTAAATTCTTGTATAGTCCAAGACATGGAAATGTATGCAGCTTCCAAGAGAAAAATATGGTTAATCTACTCCATTAGCGTCTGTGTGAGGCTGTTTGAACCATTCCTTGTTTGTGGGGGTTGCCAATGTTAGCTTCATGTGGATATTGTATTCATAATTCATACAGTGTGTTCTCAGAAACACTTGTAATTAGAACACAAATTATTACTCCCAATAGAAAGTCTTTTTTAAGTAGCCAAGCATAATAATGAAGACAAAAGTGATTCTCCTTGTGACACCTTAAATTTATTTACATATAAATTTCCAAAATCTTATCTTTGTTCACAACAGACACTAATTGAGAACCTAGGGGCTAGTGACTTGTGTTTAATATTGGGTGGATAGGAAGGGGTTAGAAGCATAGCTGGTCTCTCTGGTGGTTTTCTTTGTGGAGGAGCCATCGTGACGTACAATCACTGCACCTGTGGGGATTGTACAGGGACCCTGCATCACGAGGAAGGCTGTGTGGAGGAGATACCCTTGGGTAGAGGGTGATTAGGACAAGCCAGATGGATGTGCTGGGCGTAGGTGGGGTGGGGGCTGTGTTCCAGGCCAAAGAGCTGATACAAGAAGTATTAAGGAGCTTGGGTAGGACACGAAGGGTTTATTCTGTGAGGGGGTCCAGTCTATGAGGGGGTCTGCTCTTTGAGGGGGTCTGATCAGTGAGGGGTCTGGTCTCTGAGGGGGTCAGTCTGTGAGGGGTCCTGTCTGTGAGGCGATTCAGTCTGTGAGGGGTCCTCTCTGTGAGGGGGTTCAGTTTGTGAGGGGGTTCAGTCTGTGAGGGGTCTGGTCTCTGAGGGGTCCAGTCTTGAGAGCTCCAGTCTCTGAGGAGTCTGGTCTCTGAGGGGGTCGTCTATGAGGGGAGTGTCAGTCTGTGAGAAGTTCAGTCTATGAGGGTCCAAACTGTAAGGGGTCCAGTCTGTCAGGGGGTTGTGTCCAGTCTGTGAGGGTTTAGTGGAGTCCAGTTTAGTCCAGTCTTGGAGAGAGGGAGTTCAGCAATTTGGGCTCTGCTGCTGCTGCTTTGTCATCCTCCAGGCTAATAATTTAATATTTGTTATTTTTTTCCCCTCCTGCCCCTGGAAAACCCATTGAGATACAAAGGGCCTTAGAGAGCTAAGAAGGTAAAGAAAAAAACCAAGTTCCATTATAAACATGAACCACTTTTACCAGGTTCAAGTCTATGAAATTTCTAATATGCAATCATATTTTTGAGAACTTTCTTCTCTTTTAATGTAAGTGTTTATGACTGTAAATTTTCCTCTTAGCACTGCTTTTTGCTGCATCCAGTAGATTTTGGTATGCTGTGTTTTCATTTTCGTTTGTCTCAAGATATTTTCTCATTTCCCTGTGATTTCTTCTTTGACTCCGTGGCTGTTTAAGCAAGTGTTGTTTAATTTCTATGTTTTGGTGAATTTCCCAGTTTCCTTTCTGTGATTGATTTTCTAGTTTCCTTCCGTTGTGCTTGGAAAAGATACTTTGTATGATTTTCAGCCTTTTAAAAATTATTAAGCCTTGTTTTTTGCCTAGCATGTGGTGGCAAATGTTCCACGTGAACTTGGGGAAAAAATGTGTCTTTTGCTCTTGTTGGATGGCATTCTGTGTGTGTCTGTCAGGTCCAACTGGTCTTTGGTGTTGCTCACGTCCTCGATTTTCCTAACTGATGTTCTGTCTGGTTGTTCTATCTGCTCTGCAGATTAGAGTATGGAGATCTCCTACTGCTTTTACGGAGCTGTCTTTTTCTTCCTGCAGTTCTGTCAATATTTGCTTCATGTATTTTGAAGCTCTGCTGTTCTATGCATGTGTGGTGCTTATGTCTTCTTGGCGAATTGACCCTCTTATCATTGTATAATATTCTCCTTTGTTTCTTGTAATAGTTTTTACTTTTTTTTTTTTTTGGGAGAGAAATAGAGCAGAGGGGGAGAGAGAATCTTAAGCAGTCTGATAAAGGGCTCGATCTCATGACCCTGAGATCATGATCTGAGCTGAAACCAAGAGTCAGACACTTAGCAACTGAGCACCAGGCATCCCCAGTTTTTACTTTTTATAACTATGTTTTTAATACAATTACTTGTGACTTAAAGATTTTCACAGTACCTTTCTAAACATCATCTTGTCCATTCTCTCCAATTAGGACAAAATTTAACATCTTTCATTAAATTTCTAATGAGTTCTTTATGTGCAATTTAAATATCCCGTACATTAAAGAACAACTATAAACATTTTTTTGTTGTTTTGGGGTTTTTTAATTTTGATTCCAGTAGAGTTACCATGCAGTGTTGGTACATTAGTTTCAGGTGCACAATGTAGTGATTTAGTAATTCTGTACAGTACTCAGTGCCCATTGTGATAATTGTACTCTTCATCCCCTTCACCTCTGTCACCCATTTCCCCACCAACCTCCCCTACAACTGTAATAATTTTGATAAGTAACAACTGGTTATTAACACTCAAATTTGAGAATCCACAAGAGTTCATCAAGAGTAGAGTCATGTGTAGAAAATAAAGCATCAATTTCAGAATTTATCCATTTATTAACTTATATGTTGTACAAATAATTTATTTGATTTAAAGAAACATGTAATGCGCTAAAGCCAGCACGCTGAGGCTTGTAAAATTAAAAATCCAGAAAGTAACACCATGAACGTCATTGCTTCTGGTTTCCCAAGTAGATAAAAACAGGGCTTGTAGGGCGCCTGGGTGGCTTAGTCATTAAGTGTCTGCCTTCAGCTCGGGTCATGGTCCTAGGGTTCTGGGATCGAGTCCCACATCAGGCTCCCTGGTCTGCGGGAAGCCTGCTCTCCCTCTCCCACTCCACCTGCTTGTGTTCCCTCTTTCACTGTCTCTCTGACAAATAAATAAATAAAATCTTAAAAAAAAAAGGCTTGTTTAAAAACCAAAAAACAAAAACAAAAAAGCATGCCTATGCAGTAATACATTTCTGAATATAGCAGATGACACCTTTTGGTTTGAGATGCTCCTGACCTACAGTTCTCTCTGATGACTTCCTAAAAGAAACAGGCTCTCTGCTCAGGCTAAACCAACTTCCCCACGCTCTGCAAACAGGATGTGTGCACTCCAACCTCAGAATGGCTCTTGTGTTTTCCCAATCTCGCCAATGTTCTTTTCACCCTCATCAGACATTAGATTCTTTCTTTTCTTTCAGAGTCAGAGTAAACCTGTCCCTGTCCCACCCAGGCTCCTTACACTGCTGGTCTTTGTCCCAGCCCTTCATCCTGGAGCACAGTCTCTCCCTCCCCCAACCCCCTCCCCCCAGGCGAGCACAGCCATCCTAAATCCTAGTCACCCTTTACCCCAAGTGTCTCCTCCACTGGGACCCTCCCTGGGACCCAGAGCATCCTCCATAAACCTCAAAGAATGCAACTGTGGATTTTAATCATTCCCCTCTTAAAGGTGAGCTGCACCCTCTGTAATCCCAGAGGCCCTTTCGCTCTTTCCTGGAATTCTGCAACATTTTTGGTCCATACCGATCATTATGCTTCATGATAACCATTCATTCATTTACTTAGCATGCACTTATGGAGCCCTTCCCGTGCGTCAGCGTGACTAGCCAATAGGGATACAGACATGAGTAATACGGACTGCCTTCCCTTATAGAAGAATTACATGACAGCAGAAGAGATAGATGATGGACAAACAATTAATAAAACAAATATCTGTTGGGTAGTGACAAAGTCTATTGAGAAAAATAACAAAAGTGAGGGAGAGACGGAATGCCGAAAGGTAGGTAGGTGGTTTGCTATTTTATACAAAACAGTCAGGTGAGACCTCTCTGATAACATTTGGACGTTGAGCAGAGACCTGGTGGAAGGGAGTGGGGGTGAGCCACGTGACCAGGCCTGACTTCATTGGTGTGTGACTTGTGTAGTCACACAGAGCCCCACACTCAGGAGGGCCCCACACTGGGGTTTAATGCTTTGCACTTGGCATCTTCAAATTCTTAGTAATATAATTTTTGACTGTTTTGTCAGTGAAGTCCAAGGGGCTTTGGGTTCCACCTTCCGCCAGCTCCTGAGAGTTTCTGGGCTGCCCGCTCCCCTAGTCCCAGCCGGTGGATTCCTGGGCCTGCGGGCAGGGGGTTGGGTCAGATGCGTGAACACAGCTCAGCAGTGTGGGCTGGACCCCAGAGGCCATGGGGGTCTACACGTAGCCTGTCGGAGAGTATCCACATGACCAAGGGAGCCTGACCTTAAACAGCAGATCAAAAAACACCATGACAGGTTGAATGAGAGGTAGTACAAAAGAAAACATTTTTTTTCCTTTTTTTGTTTTGTTTTGTTTTGTTTGTTTTGCATAGGGAATGTACATTTTTATTCTGCCCTGGGCCCAGCAGATTATGTGGCCAGCCTGGCGGCATGTGACTATCAGGAAAAGCTCCTCTTGGCCTTGGAGCAGCAGGTGCAGGATGGGTGTGAGCCCCCATGCCCCTGTGCTGAAGGAAGATGGGGGCCCCCAAGGGGCGGGGGAGTGGGTGCAGCAGAAGGGCTCTCAGAGGAGAGGAGGGCTGCGTGAGTGGGCCCTGAGTTCAGGAGGAGAAATGGTGGTGGTTTCTTAAATTCCACACATGAGTGAAACCGTATGGTATTTGTCTTTCTCTGACTGACTTATTTCACTTAGAATTGTACTCTCTAGCTCCATCTATGTCCTTGCAAAAGACGAGATTTCATTCCCTTTTATGGCTCAGTAATATTCCATTGTGTATGTAACCCACTTCTTCTTTATCCAGTCATCAATCCTTGGACACTTGGGCTGCTTCCATATCTTGCTCTTGTAAATAATGCTGCTATAAACATCAGGGTGCATGTAGCCCTTTTAATTAGTGCTTTTGTATCCATTGGGGTAAATACTCACAGTAGTGTGGTTGCTGGATCATAAGGTAGTTCTATTTTTAACATTTTGAGGAACCTCCATACTGTTTGCCAGAGTGGCTATACCAGTTTGCATTCCCACCAACAATATACCAGGGCTGCTTTTTCTCCACATCTTCCCCAATACCTGTTGTTTCTTGGGTTGTTGATTTTAGCCATTCTGACAGGTATGAAGAGATACCTTATTGTGGTTTTGATTTGCATTTCTCTGATGATGAGTGATGGTGAGCATCTTTTCATGTGTCTGTTGGCCATCTAGATGTCTGCTTTGGAGAAATGTCTGTTCCATTTTTTTAATTGGATTATTTGGTTTTGGGGTTTTGAGTTGTAGAAGTTCTTTATATATTTTGGATACTGACCCTCTATCTGACATGTCATTTGCAAATATCTTCTCCCCCTCCACAGGTTGCCTTTTAGTTTTGTTGACTGTTTTCTTTGTCGACTGTGCCAAAGCTTTTTAAATTTTTATTTTGATGAGCCCCAAGTTTATTTTTTGCTTTTATTTCCCTTGTCTCAGGAGACGTATCTAGAAAGAAGTTACTATGCTGATTTCAAAGAATAGAGAATGTGTTCTCTTCTAGGATTTTTATGGTTTCTGGTCTCACACTGAGGCCTTTAATCCACTTTGAATTTATTTTTGTGTATGGTGTCAGAAAGTGGTCCAGTTTTCCCAACATCATTTGTTGAAGAGACTGTCTTTTTCCCTTTGAATGTTCTTTCTGGCTTTGTCAAAGATTAATTGACCATTTAATTGCGGGCTCGTTTCTGGGTTTTCTATTCTGAGTTATTGATCTGTGTGTCTGTTTTTTTTGCCAGTACCATACTATCTTGATTGCTACAGCTTTGTACATAACTTGAAGTCCAGAATTATGATGGCTCCAGCTTTGCTTTTCTTTTTCAAGATTGCTTGGCTCTTCAGGGTCTTTTGTGGTTCCATACAACTTTTAGGATTCTTCATTCTAGTTCTGTGAAAAATGTTGTTAGTATTTTGATAGGGATTCCATTAAATGTGTAGATTGCTTTGGGTAGTATAGGCATTTAACAATATTTGTTTTTCCAGTCCAGGATCATGGAAATCATCTAATCCAGCCCCAACTTCTGTCCTTTTGAGGAAATCACTACCCCTTCATTAGAATCATGGAAATGCAAATGGTTTTCAGATTGTGTCATCAGGAAAGGTGGGATTATTAGGTGTAAACCCCTTCATGTTCCCATGTGGGACATGATGTCAGGCATCTGGAAGGAGATTTGAGGGAGATCACAAAGGGATTAGTTAAAAAATTTATTTAGGAATGCTGTACAATGGGAAGAGCCTGGACAAGGGTCACAGTCTGTGAGTTCCAGGCTCCTTTCTGCCTGTGATGGGCTCTGTGGTAGCTCAGCGTCTGGTCTTCCTGGGCGTACCTGTAATGTGGGGGGGTTCTTACTGTTGTTTGTTCATTTGTTGAAGATGAGCTTATAGCCTCTCATCTAAAATCCCATGGTCTTGTGTTTCTTTTGCTGCTCCCCATTTTCTCAGTGTAAATCCCCATGGCACGAGCACAGATGTTAGAAATCTGTTGGGTTTTCTGCGTTTGCTCGCTAATCTCCATTTCCCAAGATGATGTTTCTAAAACCTGTTTTATCTCTCTGAATCCATGTCTTTTGTAAATAAGACATGTTGCTGCTGAAGGTGGCTTGGCAGCCCTGATGATTGGATGCAATTTGCTATCTTACACAGTGGGAGGAGGGCTGGCCCCGAACGGCTGGGTTGTAGAGGGGCTCTCTGGTTCCTCTTTCGAAGCAGGCACTTAGAATCCTGCTGGATCCCCCGATACCACATCCAGATGATTAATTGTACATCCAGAAGTAAAAAATCCTCACTTCCTATGTAGCCCAGGCTCTCACGCTCTGCTCTGGCCAGCCTCCCTTGCTCTTCTCCTGCCTGTGGCCGCGCTCTAGAACGGTGTTCCCAGAGCTGCTGCCGCTCTGTCGTCTTAGTCCCCACCACTCCGGTGCCTGCCTTCAACCTGGCTGACGACAGCCCCTAATGTGGTCTTTCTTGCCGGTTCTTTGACAAGAAACCCCAGCCCCAAGGAGGGCTTCCTGACCCAGCCTCACACCTCCGATGGCCACTGGCACTCCCCCACCAGCATCCATCCCCCTGCGTCCACTGCATCTGCCCTGCAGATGCAAAACTAGACGTCAGTGCAGCTGCCCGCATCCTCTGCTCCTAGGCAGGGCTGCGGGGTCCACCGGCTTGTAGCTGCTGAAAATTAGATGCTCCTCCCAGAAAGAGTGTCCCATTGTATTCCCTCTGTGATGACCACTTATCTTGGTCCTCAGTGCCACTCAGCTCTCCTGTCCCATGCTTCTGGTTAGTCTTCCTCCATTCTCTTATACTCCATGTATTCCAGATACAAGAACTGATTATTCTTCCTAAACTACCTGCTCCATCAATTGCATATTTGAACTGTATGAGCCTTTGAGGGACGTATTTGTAAACGAGTTTAAGTATACTAAATAGTATCACACTTCTTTGTAAATAAATCCCCCATATCTTAGTGGCATTGGTTCAAAGAGAGTTGGAAATTTTGGATTAAAGCATTCTGTGAGCGAAGTATGAAAAACAGCAACTTTTGAAGCTTTTAGTAAATTGCAATTATTGAAAACAACACTTGAAGGACATTGCTATGAAAGAGAGAAAGGAGCTGAAAAAATTAGGTGATGAGAGCTTGATAGTATATAAGAGTTAGTTTTGAAATTCTAGAATTGTGCTTTGGAATAACTCAATCTGTGGGAAGTGTCTTGGTTGGAGCTCCTATTTTTAATTGGATAATTTTATATCTGTACCGCAAGGAATGAAATTGGGAAGGCTGATTATTTTGTAGCATCCAAATTTGGGGCAGCACTTAAAGAACCATTAATAGGGACAGTTTCTTTGACAAGGTTTATCTTTTAAGAATATTTATACAAGGAAGGTATTATTTGTTGAAGGAAGGTAGCAACATGACAATACCTGTAAAAAAAATCGGGTCTGGACTATTTATCCATTTTGACTAAAGATGTACAGTTCGAATGTGTCTGTTTGACAAGGTTACAGGTATTAGAGCACTTGCAGTATTTTCCAAGTTAAAACATTATGGTCATTAGAGAAGAATTTGCTGAGGTCGTTGACAGGTTCAAACCTAGTGATCATAAAATACAACTGTGAAGATGATTCTAAGGTGATTATAAGCAATTTTATGAAAAAATACAAAATAATATATCTGCTTTGGAACAAAGTGCATTCTTCAGATATGCATGGGTAATTATCATGCTGAGATCATTTTCTGATATTCAGACAATGAACAGAAAGAAGTTAAAATTTTGGCGGGGGTGGCGCTTGGGTAGCTCAGTGGGTTAAGCCTCTGCCTTCGACTCAGGTCATGGTCTCAAGATCCTGGGATTGAGCCCCACATTGGGCCCTCTGCTGAGCAGAGAACCTGCTTTTTCCCTTCCACCTGCCTCTCTGCCTACTTGTGATCTCTCTCTCTGTCAAATAAATAAATAAAATCTTAAAAAAATTTTTTTGTTTTAATATACATGGATATAGGTTATTTTAATTTTTTGGAGATAATTTTGCTTTAAAAATAGTGGTTAAACAGAATTCCTCTTATGGGCCTTACCAATGTGATAAATCAGTTTGTCGGTCCACAAGTAAAAATTTCAGACATCGTGTGGTTTTATTTACTCTTAAAAGGGCTGGCTGGATACTAAATTATACAGCAGTTCTATCTGTGATGCTCTTTCTAACCTGCGATTTCTGGCAGTGAAGCTGGTCTTTCTGTCTGTTCCACCTGTGCCCACACATGATTGTGTCGTGTTCCTTCTGCACTTATTTGCTCATACGTGTCTCATCTAATTAAGCTCCTTGAGATCAGGATCATTGTCTTACTATTTTTGCATCCTCAAGTTCCAGCCCAATGCCTGGAATGTAATAGGTCTGTCATCATGATTATTAAGTAAATGAATTTAGAGATCTAGGGGTGTTTTGTTTTGTTTTGTTTTGGTAGAGCTCCCTGATAAAGTAACCTATCAGTAAACATTTATATTCAACATTACACCTTTCTTTTCATTACCCCTGATAACCATTTATTCAGACCCCTAGTGACTGAGCTATTGAGATGGAGGTATTTCAGGGCAACTAAACCTGATATTGCACTCATAATGGATGCACAGGTGGGCTGTCATAGGGGTAAGATCACATTGCATACAGATGTGGCATCTGATGCCTTTAAAACAAGTAAATTAAGTCATAAGGAGGACAGGATGTTAAGGAAGGACAGTTTCTTGTCTGTGAAGGGAGTGATGCTCACGGACGCCCTTAGTACACTCACCGCGGAGCCCAGGGGCCCATTGGTGTGGCTTCCGGCAAGTCAGAGAGCTCCTGGGCAGGGACTCAGCCATAGCAGGAAGTTTGTGACATGTTGGTATTTTAAGAAGGTGTTGTTCCTCCTGGGAGCATAGAGTACTTTGAGTTAGCAGGGGCTTTCGATAGATCGGTGACCTCCCATTGCCTCCCTGGGGTGTCAGATGGGTTGGGGGGAAGTGGAGAAACTGTCTTGGGCCAGACATGGGGTCAGTGCATTAGAGAGGCAAGTATCTCAGGAGCAGTCTCAGCCAGGGTATTTCCTACTGATTGATGCCAAGTTCTTTGGAAGAAAGGACTATAGTCATTTCAAGTTATGAGTCCTTGGTAAGGGTCCTTGAGGGAGGTGACTGAATTTTTAAAAGACGTCTCTAGGTATAGTAGGAGATCATTGATTCATACGTCTAAATAAAAAATACAAATAATGGGATTGTTCTAAAATGTATTTTCTGAAGATTTAATTTATTTAAGAGAGAGAGAGCGTGTGTATGAGCAGGGGGAGGGGTAGAGGGAGAGGGAGAAGAAGACTCCTCGCTGAGCAGGGAGCCTGATGTGGGGCTCGATCACAGGACCCTGGGATCATGACCTGAGCCAAAGGCAGATGTTTAACCAACTGAGTCACCCAAGCACCCCTAAAATATTTTTTAAACAACTACTTATTTAAAAAAATCACATCACTGTATGGATCAAACAACTTTTTATAGCCACAAAATGTAAAGATAATGTGGTCTATCAGCTTCTTGTGTAAGTATATATTATACATACCCTTGGTAATCCCTATAATGGAAAAAAAAGAGAGAGAGAGAGAAAATATCCAGAAGATGTTGGGAGTTGGGCAAAATCCCTTTCCATCATTGTGCTTTTTATTTATTTTTTTGGTGTTAAGCTCTCTAAACTCAAGAAATACAGTTAACCTGGAACAGGTTTCCTTTCACTGTAGAAAAGGACAAACCTTTATGTAGAGTAGCTCATAGGACTCCAGAGAGAAATGGGAACAGAGTAGCTGCCTCCTGAGATCCCAGCAAGGTCTGTAACTGAGGGATGTTTTCTAGGGGCTTCTAAAGGGTAAGCCTCTTCTTCTACAAGTTGTCTAAAAATTGTCATTTCTAACTCCACAATGCGAGAACTGTGACCTTGAGTGTAGACACGTTTGAATTAAGAGACATCCCTGAGTTTTAGCATGTTTTACAAGGACTCAGTGCTGAGGGACTGTCCCTCCCACGCTGGAAGAGCCGCTAGAAGCTGGTAATAAGTACAGGATTCCTTCACTCAGGCACCAACCTTCCCACAGACTGGGAAGCTTCTTTCACTGATGGCAGCTTGACCGCTGCCCCTTACAAAAAGACTGCGTTGTTCATCATCTCCAGGAATAGTTCTTCAGCCACTGAATTATGCATATTTTTATTCAGAAGAGTCACTCTGGGCCCCTCTGGGCAGTGATTCACTCTCTCCTTGTTCTCTATCATCCTGGGCTTGATAGGGAGAGACAGGGTGGCCATTTTGAGTGGCGGAAAGTCATGGAGGGTTGAGGACTGGTGAGTGCCGGGGGACAGAGAGACCGGCGCTGGGAGAACAGGTGAGTAAACAGATGAGGCAGTAATGGGGACTTTAGACTCGTCCACTTTTGCAGGAGGTGATGAGGCTCAGGTAGGACCCTGCCTCACCTGCTTCTGCCTGTCAGGTGTATCTCAGGCTGTCCCATCATCTCCCAACTGGACCTCTGGCCAGTTGAGGAACAGACCCTGTTTCCTGGGTTGGAGTAACAGAGGCAGCCTCGCGTCCCCTCAAATGGCAATTCGGAGTTAGAACGGCAGTAACTCCACGGGGACGGTGTGTTTCAAAGATTCTTTGGGTCTCAAATCCGCCCATTTGGAAATTAACATTATTTACACTTTGAACGTTCCGTCATTGGTGCCACATATGTATCTGGAAATATTATGTCCCGAGTGAGGTTACTTTGTATGTACTGATATGGGATGGTTGTGAAGATGGGGTGTTAATGAATGACCACTATACGTCAACGCTGTGGAGTGTACACTTATTTATGTTTTTAAAATAAGGTAATATGGACATATATAGGAAGTGTCCAGAGGCATATTTAGAAAATTGCTAGGGGTTGATTCTCGGAGGAAAGATTGGGTGTTTAGAATGGGAAGAAAACATGTTTTTACTCAATACCCTTTTGTCCAAATAAAATTTCTTATTTTGCCATATTTTTTTTTAAAAAAAATGCCCTTAAAGAGTCCCCATGTGTACTTATTCCCAGGGTACTAAGACTATCTTGTGAAAACTGCTTACTGGGTCTTTAAGAACCTCTGGTTACAAAAGCAGACTGGACCTTTCACTGCCAGTTTTGAATGGTAATGACTTTGCTGCCACCGATAATTCTCACGATAAGAATCGGTGTTCAGGATGACAAACAATTTAATTGTGCTGGCGTAATCAGAGCCCGAGCCTTCCTGTGTGAGGATGTGATGGAGAGAGTGGGGGCGGGGGTGGATGGGTCATATCAGACTCGAAATGGGAAAAAGTCTGATGTGGTGCATTTCCCGAACAGATTCATTTTTAATATCAGCCTTTGCTCTGAACCCTTAATGGTTTGGGTCTTTAATTATCTTACTGAGCAATTCATGTTGATTCAAGATCAGCCATTCTCTCTGATTTATTGATTTTGTGCTCAGAAAAAAAATACTTCACAGTATGTTTTGACAAAGAGCCTTTTAACACAATGCCTCCTGTGTGTTGTGCCCCAACGACTCTGTGCCAGGAATCTTTACATCTGCTGTCTCCCTACTGGGTTTTACACTCGTAATAGATTAAAATTGCTGTTTAATTTTTATTATGACTTTATTATATGACTGTGGAACCTTTGTTGAGTTTATGAGCTTCTCATTTTGTTGCAATGTGAACTTGTGGATGGATGATCTGGAACGGTGGCTAAATCCGAACACGATGATATTTTCTCGTGACCAAATCCCTAAACTAAACCGAAGGCCCTGGGGTGCATGGTGTAGGCATGTCTGAACCCAAGGGCACAGAGGCACTGGGCTGGGGACAGGACGCGACATTTGCCGCAGCGCACACAAGAGAGCCATTGGGTGGAATAAAGGCCCCTTCTCCCAATTCTGGAGAGCAATAAAAAAGAGGGGGACACGGAGGTGAACATCTGCCAAGGGCGGCAATAGCAGGGAAGCTTGGCTCCCCCAGCGAAGAGCTCTATGACTCTAACGAGTTCTGCTTCCCTGCCAATTATCCTGTGTTCTTCCCTCACAGTTTCTCAGGAACATCACAGCCCGTAAGCTCCAGAACACTGTGTTTCAGTTTGTGTGATCGACTGACTTTGAGAGTGGCCATAAAGACAGTTGATGAATGACCTCTATCCGTGTGGGTCTTTCACCTGAACTGTAAAAATGAGTTGAAAACAAAGAATCCCCACTCACCAGAAATGGACATGACGGAAAGCAGCCAGGGAATATGATAAATAGCAGGCGGGTTTCAGCCAGGCTCTGCTCAGAAAGTATTCCCAAGTTCTCTCGTTTCGTTTTCCAAGGTTACAGAATACTGTCGTGATCTGAGTCCCGTTGCTTTCCCCGATAGCTCTTTAGGGTTCTCTGGTTCCTTCCAGGGCCCATACCTCTCCTGGCCACTGCGTGAACAAGTGGCTTATGGTGATGCTCATGGGGGTCAGTTGGCCAAGTTCCATTTGGCATGAATGACTCAATCACAGTGTCACGGCATCTGCTTTCGTCCTAAAAAAGTAAATCGTTTATTGAAAGAAGAACAGATACAACCCAGTCACGAATAAATAACCTCTGTTGTCAAAGATGAATAATGAGGAGAGAGATTTAAAGAAATACAAACAACTCAATAGAATTTGGTGCCTTAATATTACAGTTTTGTTTTAATGTTGGCAGTTTTTCGCTGCCGTGTTTGGGTGGAAAACTCACCAAGAGTCCTTAGGATCCACAGGTCAGTGAAGTGGTATAGGTCTTTCAAGGGCCTAGAATCCCTTTAATTTCCAGAACACTCATGGCTTCTGTTTGTCCTCAGGTGTCTCAGGTTTTTTGGAAGGCTGTTTATGCTTCTGAGAAAGGGAGCACGGAGGACCCTTCTCAGTGGTTCCACATACGCTTCAGAAGGGGGACAGGAACGTCCCCCTTGCCTTCCTCCTCCGTACAACTTGGAGTAAGCAGCAAGAAGGGGGTTATGACCACTCTATATGTGACTGCATTTTTTTCACTTAGAAGGGTTCCCTAGCGACTAGTTGAATAACTTACTTGCTTTCTCCTCCTACCACCCCTTCCCTTTCAAACACTGCGTAAACTCTATTAACTGGTTAAATATACTCATTAACTAAACAGAGTGTACTCTCTAATACCCTATTTCTCCTTTCGGCAGCTTGACAGCCTGCTTCATGCAGAGATTTTGTTTCCCTTGCCCCTCACCCAAAATTTAAAATCCATTTTTTAAAAGATTTTATTTACTTATTTGACAGAGAGAGATAGTGAGAAAAGGAACACAAGCAGGTGGAGTGGGAGAGGGAGAAGCAGGCTTCCCGCAGAGCAGGGAGCCCGATGTGGGGCTCGATCCCAGGACCCTGGGATCATGACGTGAGCCGAAGGCAGATGCTTAACAACTGAGCCACCCAGGCGCCCCTTAAAATCCATTCGAACAGAAAACCCACTTACATGCATATGTGAAATGGTTTTCTCACAAAAGTGTGGATATTAGGAATTGGCTTAACTGAGCTGAGCCTACTATTTATAACTTAAAAAGTTATGTTTAGTTCCTACTTATATTCAGTTTATCATTAAGTGGAAAACAAAATAAGGTTGACATTTGGTCATTTTATTTATTTATTTGATAGAGAGTGCACGGGAGAGCACAAGCAGTGGGGAGAGGCAGAGGGAGAGGGAGCAGCAGGCTCCCCGCCAAGCAGGGAGCCCGATGGGAGACTCAATCCCAGGATCCTGGGATCCTGACCCAGCTAAAGGCAGATGCTTAACTAAAAGCAGATGCTCAACCTACTGAGCCATCCAGGCACCCTTGATCATTTCTTTTGATGGTTCATTCGGATTCACAATTTTATTATTATTATTATTATTATTATTATTATTATTATTATTATTATTATTTGACCCGGGGGTACAGGTCTGTGAGGATTCACAATTTCATTGAAAAGTATGCAAATCGAATAAGACACACTGACATACAGAGGCCATTCCAGTGTGCAGAGATCATAAATGTGATAGATATTTTTATTGTCTTATGATTTGGTCTTGACGGGAGCCCCACCCTCTCATCTGAGCACCGTTCTGTATGCTGGGGACTGGTCGGTCCTCTGCTTTCCATGTGGAGCTGGGAGCTTCGCTCAGGCTTTGCAATGACCTCAAATGCCACGTGGCCATAGACTTGCTGAGAGTCAGGGAGAACTGGCAGACGTACACAAAAGCTACCATTATTGAGCACTTACCGGGCCAGCCACTGTCCATGCATTGTTTGTGCCTTGACTCTTAGTATTTCAGTACCTCCTGAAGTCAGCTCCACGTGTTGATACCATTGTTTCACCATGCAGGCAATCACACCCGTACGGCTGAACCACTGGTCCCCGAAATAACAAAGAGGGTCTCGAGAAACTTCCTCTTCCTTCTTTGCAAATTCTTGAAGACTGTCTCTGTAGTGGTGCTTGAGATGGAAGAAGAGCCAGGGTAGGCAGGGCCTTCCAGAAATTGGACTGAGGCATGACCAGCCGGGGGCTGGACGCAGAGCAGCTGAACAGGTAGGAAGGCGGTCTAGTCACAGTAGGAGCTGGCACGAGTGTGGGGATTCGAGGACTGTGGACAAAAGAGGTAGGAGACCTGGCCTGGTCCCAGTTCCTCAGGACTGTGATGTGCAGCATATGCAGTGCATCTGTTCTGTGACTGAAAGGAGAGGGAGGCCTCGCAGAATCAAACCAACTTGTACATCCCGTGGCTGGAGACGCTGAGAATGTCCACATCAACGAGGGAAAGTGAGTCTGGTTCCCCCGCAGCTGTGGGACCAGCTCTGGCCTTCCAGCCCAGGTCGCTTCGGCTCCTACAACTGACATAGCTTTTCGTAGCGTCACTTTCGATGCCAAAGAGATGAGACAGCCCTGGCAGTTCCTATTTTGCTCGTTTTTCTTTAAAAGGCCAAGTTATGTAAACCACGCAGTTGAACTATTTTCCTCTGTCACAAAGAGCTGTATGAACAAAGCAGCTGTTTTATTTCACACATGGTTAATTTTATTTCTCCTTCACAGGTATTTCTGTATTTTGATACAGCTTTTCAATTTAGCTGCAAAACTAGCCCTTTCAATAATTGGATAATAGAGCGTGGCCTGTTTCTTACCGATAGAGCAGAGGTCATCGGTACTGAGTGATTGATGTAATGTGTGATGTTGGTGCAAGACAGACAAAGGGACAGAGGAGAGAGTTCAGAAAATAGACCCCCACAATTACACACACACACACACACACACACACACACACACACACACACACACACAATTTGGTAGTCGTTAAAGAAAATATTTCAGACCAGTGGAAAGGTAGATTGTTTAATAAATCATGCCAGTAATTTAGGGGGAAAAATTCTCTCTACCTCACTAACTCATACAAAATAAACTCTAGTTGTACTAAATATATAAATTTAAAATACTGAAATAAAGTACTAAATGTCATACTATTTTTTTATCATGTTGGATTGCAAAAAATTTCCAAGCCTGACATAAACCTAAGAAGCCATAACAAATAATATTGAGAGTTTGACTACAGGAAAATAACTTCTTTACAGCTAAAAGCCATTTAAAAAGTAAAAGGAAACAGGCAAAATATTTGCAGAACAGGTAACTGACTGAGCTTTAATTTCTGTGTTTATTAAAAAACAAAATCAATAAGAAAAGTATAAGCCATTTAAATAGAAAAATGGGCGCTTCTGACTTACAGAACTGTAAGATAATAAATTTGTGTTAAGTCACTTAAAAATAATTAATTAAATAGAGTAAATAAATAAATAGGCAAGGGACATACATAAGCAATTCCAAGAAGAGGTGGTCTTTCATTCTTTTAATACACATGGATTGAGTGTCTTCTACTGCTATAGGTTTTGGTAGGGGTGGGGATTAGCAGTGAACCTGACAGTGATCCTGTCCTAAGGTGCTTACATTCTAGCGGTGCAAACAGACAGCAAAGAGTGTGTGAGTACGTCTGCAAGGAAGTAGCACATTTGACAGTGTATTAACCGTGTGTCTCTGATATTTTGACATCTCCAGGACTTGATAGCCTGGGAGAGACTGCCCCCCCCCGTTAGCCAATTTTTAGAGACTAAATGACTCACCTGTGATTGCACATGCACGCCGACAGCCTAGAGCCTGTAGCCTAACCACCAGCCCGTGGGGTTCTTACACTCAGGAACCCTGTTCCTCTCACCCTAATCCCCCAGCGCCAAGTAGCAGACAGTTTAAGACAGTCCTCGCTCCCTAGAAATTACTCAGACTGGAATTATTAAAACTAGACAGTGGTAAACCCCCTTGCCTTGCTTTGCCTATTCCTTCTTGGAAACCACTTAATAAAGGCTCTTGCCCACTTTTCTCCCACTCTTTCTGCCTCCCGACTGACCCCACTGCTTCCTCCTGTGACCTCACATGGCATCATGTACCTCCTTCTCTTGGAAACCCTCAGTAGCAATCTGTCTTTTCAGTGCCAATCGTCCCCTGATCTCTTGGCCTCATTTTACTGAATAAAATTAAAATGTGCATTTTAAAACACAGAGTGGCTTGGGGGCACCTTGGTAGCGCAGTCTGTTAAGCATCTGTCTTCGGCTCAGGTCATGATCTCAGGGTCCTGGGATCGAGCCCTACGTCAGGCTCCCTGCTCAGTGGGGAGTCTGCTTCTCCTTCTCCCTCTGCCCCACCCCCCCGCTCGGACTCCCCCCTCAGATAAATAGATAAAATCTTTAAAAATAATAATAAAATGAAACAGAGTGACTTGGAGTTTCCTTATGTTTGCTAATCAGAGAAGGCTTCTCGGAAGAGGTGACGTGTACGCAAAGATCTTTTTTTTTTTTAAAGATTTTATTTATTTATTTTACAGAGAGGCAGGCAGAGAGAGGAGGAAGCAGGTTCCCTGTGGAGCAGGGAGCCTATCTAGGGGCTTGATCCCAGGACCCCCAGATCATGACCTGAGGCGAAGGCAGAGGCTTTAACCCACTGAGCCACCCAGGCACTCCTTATGCAAAGACCTTTAAGACAAGGAAGGGGCTGCTGGGCAAAGAACTGGGGAAAGCAGTCCAGGCAGAGGAAGTAACTTCTGCAGAGGTCCAGTGTGGGATATGCTTGATGCAAATGACGAACTGAAAAAAGGCCTTACGGCTGGAGCAGAATCCGAGTTGAAGAGAGTGTAAGATAGGAAGTCAGAGAGGCCAGCAAGGGCCTGCAGATGAAATCAACAACATGGCTTTAAAAAAGAAAGAAATGATCACACAGTGAAGATGTTAAGGCTGATAATACCCACGGAGCACAGAGTGTGGGGTAATAAGCATTTTTGTGTACTATTTGTGCGATGGGACATTTGTACAATCTTTATGGAGGACAGTGTGGCCATATTGCTCAGGATTTTAAATTCTTAAAAATCTTCTGACTTGAGTACAGCTGACACATGCCGGTACCTTAGTTTCAGGTGTACAATGTGGTGATTTGACAACTCTGTAGGTTACGCTGTGCTCACCACAAGTGTAGCTGCCCGCTGTCACCTTATAAGGCTGTCGCGGTACCATTGGCCATGTTCCCTGTGCTGCCCCTTTCATCCCCATGACTTACTCATTCCATCACTAAAGGCCTGGACCTCCCACTCCCCTTCACCCATTTCCCTCTCCCCCACCAACCCACTTCCTTCTGGCAATCATCAGTTTGTTCTCTGTATTTGTAGGTCCGATTTCTGCTTTTTGTTTATTCACTTGTTTTGCTTTTTAGATTCCATATAGAAGTGAAATCATACAGTGTTTTTCAGTCTTATTTTACTTACCATAATACCCTCTAGGTTCATCCATACTGTTGCAAATAGTGAAATCTCATTCTTTTTTCATATATATATATAAAATCAGATATAGTGTATATATATATATATAGTGAATGTGTATATATATATAGTGTATATATATATATATATATATATGAAAGAAGATATGAGGTATCTATCTTGCATCTTTATCCATTCATCTAATGATGGACACTTAGGTCATTTCCATATCTTGGCCATTGTAAATAATGCTGTAAAAACACTGGGGTGCATACATCTTTTCAAATAGTGTTTTGGGGTTTCGGGGGTAAATTATTGGGTCATATGGTAGTTCTATTTTTAATTTGTTGAGGAACCTCCATACTGTTTTCCACAGTGGCTGCACCAGTTTACGTTCCCACCAACAGTGTAGGAAGGTTCCCTTTTCTCCACATCCTTCACCGACACTGGTTATGTCTTGTCTTTTTGGTACTGCTCATTCTGACTGGTGTAAGGTGATACCTCATTGTGGTTCTCATTTGCATTTCCCTGATGATGAGTGAGACTGAGCATCTTTACGTGTACCTGCTGGCCATCTGGACATCTTAGGAGAAATGTCTGTGCAGGTCCCCTGCCCATTTTATAATTGGATTGTTTGCTTTTTGGAGTTGAGTTGTATCAGTTCTTCATATATAAATGCACATACTCTTAAACCCAACAATTCCATGTCTGGAAAATTGTCCAACAAATCGATTTATTGCCTCATTTGTGATCATAAAACAAAACAGACAGAAGTAGAAATAAGCTATTAATAAGAAACTAGTTAAATAAATTACGGGATGTTAATACAGGACAGCAGTACACAGATGGTATGTGCTGATAAGAAAAATTGTCACCTTTATTACTCATATGTAATATTTATTTAAATATGTATTTATTGGTCATATGATATATACAGACTTACACATATATGTACCCTTTTTTAGGGAAAAGAGGACATATTATCTATATTTTGTATTTCACAATCAATTGTATAGGATGGATGCACAGTTAATTTTAAAACAGACACAAGGGGGGGGCCTGGGTGGCTCATCTGGTTAAGTGTCTGACTCTTGGTTTTGGCTCAGATCATGATCTTGGGGTCATGGGATCGGGCCCCATGTTGGGGTCTGTGTGGAATCTGCTTGCGATTCTCTCCCTCTCTTTCCTCCTCTATGCCCTTGTGTGCGTGCACTCTCTCTCTCTTCAATAAAAAAATCAATAAATAAAATCTTAAAAAAAAAACCCGTAACGTAAGAAACATCTTTGGCTAATGATAGAGGGTGGGATGGGGATGGGAGCAACATCTCTGAACTGTTTGCAGCTATTAATATTAGGGGAAATTGATTGTGAGATATATGGAAGTTTGCTGTACTGTCTTTGCAGATTTTCTGGAAATCTAAAACTTCTCAAATAAAAAGTATTTAAGAGGCACCTGGGGGGTTAAGCATCCAACCCTTGACTTCAGCTCAGGTCACAATCTCAGGGCTGTGGGATGGAGCCCCGTGTTGGGCTCTGCACTCAGCATGGAGTCTGCTTGAGATTCTCTCTCATCCTCTCCCCCTCCACTTCCTTAAATAAATAAATAAATAAATAAATCTTTTTAAAAAGTTTATTTAAAAAACAGACCTCCCTCAAAGTTTAAAAGTATATAAAGCAAGAGGTTTTCTTCCAATAGTGGGATAATAGGTGATTTATTTTCTTCTCTCTATATTTATAGTTTATACAGTTACCACGCATTATGTAATTTGTAAAAGATATTTAAGAGAGTTTTTAAAGTGTAGGTCTGGCTGAAGTAAGGACGCATCTAGTATGTCCTAGACTTTATTCTTTTCTCCTTACCCCCTGTCCCCAAATTTATTTGCCTTCTTTAAAATGTCAGAGAACGACTTTTTTTATTTGAAGAAGAAAGAGAAGTTTTGTGATGACTGTATATGATTCCGGGCTCATTCAGTTACCGTGTTAGCAACCCAGTTCACCCTGGCTTGAGCAAAAAGGTATTGCTTCAGAGTTGCAAGTCAGCTGGGGTAAAACTTGCTTCTGACACAGTTGGAGTCCAGTCCAAATCTGTTTTCATCTTTTCGTTCTGCATCCTCTTGGGTTCTTTATTTTTAGGTGGTTTTTCCAGCTGACAGCCCCTTCACCCTGCAGAAAGAACTCTTCCTTTGTCCCCAAAAGTTCCAGCAGAAAGCGGGATAGGCAGTGGCTGCCCGGTGGAGCCTGGGCCCCCCTCTTGAATGAGGCCCTGGGACAGAGCACCTGCTGTGGTTTCCATGCCTCCCGTGGCCCCCGGGAGAGGCACCGAATTCATGCCCGGCTCTAAAATGCAACGGTTTTACCGTGCAATCCATGTAACAATGTAGTCGACTGAAAAATAAAGGAACATTTTATCCCTTTGGAAGTCCTGCTGTACCTTTGACTTAGTAGAAGAGACACGTGGAGCTTGAATGTTTTCCAATTTTTTTTTCAGTAATTGTCCTGGGGTGAGGAAGCTTGAAAATTACTGCTTTAAAATCATCCCAGGAGTCTGAATGCCTGCAGAAATATCCAACCACTTAAGTTATACATTCATATTCATGTTCAACAGTAATTGTCTTAATAGATGAAAATGTCATTCCCTAAAAGCTGTCGTTTACTGACTAAATTCTACTTATAATTCTTGATGTTCTTCTTCATTATGTTTGGAAACGTAAGAATTTTCTACACAGTAGGACAAGTAGTTCTAGTAATCAATTTCAAATTTCTTGCTTTCCTAGGAAAATGGGTATTTCGAAGAAAACAGTTGATGAAGCTGTGTCAGTTTTATGTAAATAACACGGGTCAGGGTTGGAAATGGTTCCATTTTGGCAGTCTTGTTTGATGTTCCAAGATATTTATCCACCCGGATCCTTTTAAAGTAGATCAGAGTTCCCAGCTACGCAGTTTGTTTAGCGTCATACTAATGGTACATGTCACCGACCTTAGGAAAAAGAAAATGGGACCGAATTCAATATAATTTATAGTTTAAAGGCAGGTTACCTCAGGGGCAGTGTGAGGGAAAACCCAGAGGGGGCTGTAGGAATAATTCTCGAATTTGTCCAGCATATGGGGGAAACACTGGATTGAGATTTGGGATAAATTGTCCTAAAAACTTTTTTTTTTAAGATTTTATTTATTTATTTGATAGATACAGAGGGAGAACAAACAGGCAGAGCAGCAGGCAGAAGGAGAGGGAGAAGGAGGCTCTCCCCTGAGCAGGAGCCTGATGCGGGGCTCAATCCCAGGACCTTGGGATCATGACCTGAGCTGAAGGCAGCTGCTTAACCAGCTGAGCCATCCAGGTGCCCCTGTCCTAAAAACTTTCAAAATGGTTCTTAACCTTGCCTCCGTCTGAGAACCAGAACGAGTTTGGGATTCTCCAAACCCCAGAAAAGGTTTCTCTACTGGGACCTCCTGGCTTGTTACTATGTTGCTAAATCCAAAGCAGGGAAGATTAAGAACCCTGGTTCAACTTTTGCAATGTTGCCAAGTTTTTTGAGAAAGCAATGATGCTTTTAAAAGTCAAGGACAAGGGAAAGGCGCCTGACAGGGGCGAATTTTCTGTGTCTCCACTGATGTTTACTGAGCCTCTCTGACTCCCATCTGGATTTGGGCCAGGCGTTGCTCAGGGTTTGGAATAGAGGCAGTGGTGGGCTTTGTGCGTTTTATCAGCCATGAGGCATGAAAGGTCAGTGGTCTGTGTAGGCAGCCCACAGGAAGGGGCTCTGGTAGTTTCCCAACCTACTGATTCTCACGAAGTCTGTTCAGTTAACTTGGCAAGGGTTGTTTATTTGACAGCAAAGCTTGTATGGCTTTGGGACAACTGCTATTTATTGAAATTGTAATGCTAGTTTTCTCAAGGTATTTACTCTGTAAATACCACTCTATTCTCAGGCCTGATACAGCTTTTAAGTATGCTTAAATTGCAAAAACATGTTTGTGAAAACATTTAGCATGATGTGTGATGCGTAGTAAATGCCTCTGCAGTTTACCTACTGGAATTCTTAGACTTCAGAGGTCACCACGAGCACGGGACTAGCAAATCCTGAGCCATTGCTCCTAGGGGGAAAACAAGGTTAGGTGCCTGTGAGCCGTGGGTTGCAACTTTGTCACCAGCCCGTCAGTATGTAACATTTATTTGTGTTTCTGTTTAATATGTATTATCAATTCATTGCCATTGAACTCACAGGCAATGTAGACCACGGCTCACACCAGAACAAAGCTTATCTAGCACATGTATTTTTGCCAGAGAATATCCCAGCCTTCCTGCAATCAGGAACACCAGGCAGCATTTCCATACTGTGACCAGGAGCCGTTTTATTTACTTATTTATTTTTAAATATTTTATTTATTTATTTATTTATTTATTTATTTATTTATTTATTTATTTATTTATTTATTTGACACAGAGAGAAAGAGAGAGAGAGAGCACAAGCAGCGGGAGCGGCAGGGAGAGGGATAAGCAGGCTCCCTGCAAAGCAGGCGGAGCCCGATGCGGGACTCGATCTCAGGACCCCTGGATCATGACCTGAGCCGAAGGCAGACACTTAACCAGCTGAGCCACCCAGATGCCCCTGGGAGCCGTTTTAAACAACAAAATCACCAATAAAAAGCATTGGCACAAAACAGACTTCACAAAGAAACTTACTTACAGTATAAGGACTGAAATGGGACTGCAAAGCGTGGCCTTGTGTGACCGATGCTGGACTCCTATAAGTTGGGATTCAAATGTCCTCCCCTCTGCTCATGCCCCCCAATAACCACGAAAGTGCCACCAGCGCTGATTTTGTTGTTACAAAGAAATTTTGGCAAGTAGGGGAATTTGCAGATATGGAATCCACAAATAATGAGGACTGACTGTACTCGCATTTTCATTTAGTTTACTACATATCTTTCTCTGCAAATTTATAAAGCATAAAAATTAGGCATTTCCCCTTCTGATAGTGGCACAAGTCCAGACCAGAGCTATAGGCTCAGTAAGGGCAGTGGACACACAGGAAGAGCATCTGTGTTAAGGGTCTTTCTCTTGCCTTTGATTTTTAAAACCATCCATTGCATTCCCCAAAAACTTAGCAACACTGCAGAAATAGTACCCAGATTTCTGTTCTTAATCTTCCCTGTTTTCCATTTAGCAACAGAGTCACAAGCTAGTAGGTAAAAGTAGAGAAATATTTTATAGTGCCTAGAGAATCCTACTAAATTCTAGCTCTGCTTCTAGTTCTGGTTCTTGAACATATGAAAGTAAGAACCATTTTGAGAGTTTTTAGGACAATTTAACCCAAATCTGATTTCAATCTGTTTTTGTAAAATCTGGGTGAATCTGTGTATTATTCCTATAGCCTGCTTTGGGCTTTACCTTACACTGCCCCTACGTTAGCCTTTTTTTTTTAAACTATAAATTATATTGGATTCAGTATTATTATTTACCTTGGTTAAGATTGAAAATGTGCCGTTATTTAAAAGCTAATGTTTCCATTCTGTGTTGGCTATGGCTTATTCTTCAGTGTGCAAAGAATAAGCCACTTCCAATGGCTTATTCACTAGAATTACAAAACTAAAGTGGTTTGCAAAAAAAAAAAAAAAAAAAAAAAAGGCAAACAAAACCCCACCAAAAATAAAAAACCTGCACAAAGTTTTTAACTAAAAAAATTAATTAATCGTCATCATTTCCCTATTTTTAAGTACACACGTAGCAGACTTCAGGCTTCTTCCAGTATGAGCCAGGCTGGGCAATCAGGAGAGGGACAGAAGGCTATGTGGATTCTTTCTGGCCTGTTAGATGGCCTCTTCTGTGTCAGTCCCATTTTGTTTAAGGTAATGTGGTTCTTAAGTGATCTCTGTGATAAACCACCCATGCTTTGCACTGTAAAATGTTTCTTAAATGTCCCTCTTCCCGTGAACCTCAGGTCATTCCCCAGTATTTACTTAGGAGCTTTGTATAAATTAAGGCAGTTTTATTTTCCTCCAGAACACACGGTGCATGCTCACTTGCTCCTAGAAAGGAAATCTCGAGGTCTTTGCTGCTAGAGTGGATAAATCCCAGATCTTAGGGGCCACGTAGGAGAGAAGCACATTTCTCATTCCTGCGATATACAATTGGGAGCCTGGCTGGGGGCCAGGGGTTCTCTTCCAACCGCCATTCACACTCCCAGGCAGGCAGAAACTCATAGATGTGGATACACAGCCAGTAGCAGGGAAAGGGAAACAAATAGACCATCAGGCAGTAGGTTTTTTATGAGGCCTGGAAGCAGTGTGTGTCGCTTCTTCCCCCATTCCTTGCTGGGACTCATTTGTGTGGCTCCCCGTAGATATAACAAGGTGGGGGCTGGAATCGTGGGGCCAGGCAGCCTCCTCCTGGCTGCCAGTCTGTTCACTGTGGGAGGGGAGCACGAAGTGTTCACTGACAGCTCGCTGTCCCTTGCACACAGCAGAAGACTGCCAGCGAGGGGGGAGGGGGCCACCCTTGGTGCTGCCTGGTGAGATGATAGGAGAGCTGATGCCAACATCGAGGAAGAGAGATTGTTGGCCACATTTCTGTCAAATTGTCCCCAGGCTCAAGCTGAGCCCCGATTAGTGCCCCACCTCCAAGGTAGAGAAGCCTTGTTGTCTCCATTTGGATTTCAGGAAAATCCCGAGTGTGGGAATCTGGTTTGGACACTCACTGGAGCTACTGGAAGACAGGCTCTCTGAGCCTCCTACGGAAAAGGCACTCAGTACGTGCAAGCTGAACACACATAATGCTAGCTAATGTGTACTGTGCACTACTGTGGCCAGAGCCTGTGGTGAGCCCTTCCCATCTCTTATCTCATTGAACCTCTAAATCATCGTGATGAGGCAGCTTCTGTTAGTAGGGCCCCGATTTTAGAGCAGAGGAAGTCTTGTGTGCACCAAGGCACGTAACTTGCTCACAGCACATAGCCTAGAAATAACAGAGCTAGGATTTGAGTCCAGACCACCCATGGAGGGTGGGGGTGGGGGATGGGTAAAGGAAATGCGTAGCACTGGGAATGAATGAGAGTGACATGATGTCTTCTTTGGTTCTGCAGGGCTTCACAGAGCGTGCTCTGTAGTGACTGATGGGTATTGAATTGCATTACTGTAGATCCCTACCAGGGAGGCACTGTTGTTCCTTCCAGATCATGAGGCCAGAGACTAGGACTAAGGGGAATGTTACAATTATATAGTCCCTACTTTAAGAACAGGAAAATTGAGGCTCAGTAAGTAAATGCCTGATCCACGACTACATAGTAGGTCTGAGTTGTCTCCTGAAAAGTTAATTTGATTTCTGGAGTTCCTTCTATGCAATAGCTTATCACCATCAAGAAGATAACCAGTTGTGAAATAAACCTGATATTTTCCTGAAGTTTAGCCATTTTTATTTTATTTTAATTTTTTAGAGAGAGCGTGCACGCATGTGGGGGCGGGGATCAGAGGGAGAGAGAGAGAGAATATTAAGCAGGTTCCCTGCTTAGCACAGAGCCAGAGACAGGGCTCGATCTCATCACCCTGAAACCATGTCTTGAGCTGAAATCAAGAGTCCAGTGCTTAACCGACAGAGCCACCCAGGTATCCCTAGACATTTTTAATTAAAAAAAAAAATTTTTTTTAACACATAGTGTAGTGTGAGTTTCAGGTATACAATATAGTGTTTCAATAATTCCATACATCATCCAGTGCTCATCATGACAAGTGCACCCCTGCAGCCCCAAGTTTAGCCATTTTAAAAAATAAATCTATCATTTGGTAAATAGCTGTATGTCTCATTAACAATTTTAGTCAATACCACTACCTCGATCTTTCCAGAGCTGGGACATGATAGGGTGCCCTCTTGGACCAATTTGCTCAGCCCCAGAGTCAGTTCAGGTGAGGGATGTGCTGCCCAGAGTTGACTTTTCACACGCTGTGAGTTACAGAGGCTCAGAGGGTCCCGTAGGCAGGGCTGGGGACAGCCGGTGTGGAAGACCCCGGACCTGTGGGTGGTGGGTGTCGGGTCCCCATGTTGTCTGGTCTCCTGGTGACTTAATGTCAATTGATTAAGGCTGTGAGAAAGGCACTTCCATAGCACCAACCTGGAAATGATACATATTTAGCTGCTTTGTCCAACAGTAGCCTTTTATACATCGCCCGGATCCATTTTCAGCCGAGTTCAAGTTCAGTAAAGGGAACTTCCTGCTGTCACAAAGTGAGCTCTCCTATTTATCCAAGGGCATATATTCCATAGATGAATCATCTAACGTTTGGTACTCGATTCACACTTCTCAGTGAGCCAAAAATAAACCAATATTGTTCCCTGAATTATTTCCCAGCTTTTTTGAAGACAGAGAGAGAGAGAGAGAGAGAGAGAGAGAGCACGAGCATGCGCACGAGTGTGTGTGTGTGTGTGTGTGTGTTGATGTGTGCAGGTAAGTACTTTAACTGCCCCTCCAATTAGTGATATTAATGAGCTCCTACAGCAGGCGCGTCCACATCTGTGCTTTTCAGCCTTTAAATAAAAGTTTAAGAAGTAGACTCATTAGGCAAGGTTAAAAAACAGAGCATTATTTATGTAAAACTCCTTGCTGGTATCAGGATTTCCTATAAATGTAGCTGGTTAGTCAGCAGTCCCCCACCATTGCTGGAATAGAAACACGAGCTCGTTCTCACCATTGCATTATTATCATCTTAGTCTTGTGTGAACCACTGAGTGATAATGGCTAAGGGCAGATGGAAATGTGGACAGGGTGCTGTCCATAGACTCTGCATCCGGCCACCGGGGTTTTGAGTTAAGACCTTTGTCTGCCTAAGACCGTCCTCCCAGAAGATGTCACATTTTGAAGAGTCTTTCATTTTCTGTATCTAAGGTGCTAACACTCAAAAGGAAGAGAGACTTCCCCAAGAATGAGTCATCAAGTATCGAAACTGAAGTGAAATGCATATTCTGGGTGACGGACAATTTAGAAAACGACCCCTGGGAATAAAATGGCTTCTGTCAAACTTTGTGAACTGGGAGTGAGGGAGGACATGGCGTTGATTAGATGGAAGCACTGTCTGTGTCATTCCTTTCCTTTACGTCCAATGGCATTCATTCTATGCATCTCCCATGGAAAGTCTACTTGTTAGTGTATATTTATAACACGAGTTAAATATCACTTCTTTCTCTTCTTGTTCTAGGAAATTACTCCCTTGCAGTGGTGGTGTTGGTAGTAATTTGGGTTGCAGAAGCATGAAGTAAGACCTGGTAAAAGTTATCGGACAGAATTAAAATATAGAGGTAGTGGGTATGCTGTCTTTCAGAGCCATTTTTGCTGACCAGTGGGGATCAGAGATAAGTTACGGCAGCTGACTTGTGCTCTGTGTGATTGGTGGTTTTTGGATGCAGTTTAGGTATCTTTATACTCAGGTCTTGACACACCATTGGATCCTGAAGCCACTTGGGTGGATTGCAACTGGTTTTGAAGAAAGAGAACAGAACAGAATAGGCAGTAATATGTACCATCCATAGGTAGTGAGGATAAGAAAATACTGTTTTTTTGCACCTTTTGTTTCACTTACGTGGACACGGGGGGTGTGTATAATATATGCTGGTTTAGGAAGACTAGCCTGGTCTTCAGTTGTGAGCATGGTGGTCCATTTCCATTTGGATCACTACCTCTCTCCAGTTCTCATGCCAAAGACGGAGACGTATTTCCAGTCAGTGTCACCGAAGTGTGATGTATGGTGTGTGCTGCTCCAAGAACAGCTGTCTCCCCCTTAGCTGGACTGCCTAGAGGACAGGAATGCTTCTATGACTCAAACAGTAGGATTAAGTAAAAGTGACCGTTAACTAGAAACTCATGCTTTCATGATTTCAACAGTAGTTGATCGTCTTTATGAGATACATTATTCTACGTTGACATCCTTATTTAGCACTTAGTCATACGAAAGTCATTTCATCCCTATCGATTTAGGAAGTTACAGGATAATTGATCTGAAATGAGGAACCAACAGCGAGGCAATGTAGATGCGAAGATAGAAGGTGGAAAAGATCTCTTTCTCATTCATTCCCTCATTTATTCTTTAATACAAACACTTCGGGGGAACATGGGGTTTTTATCCACTGTGTTCTGGGAACACACAGATGACCTCCTTGGCCTTTGGTCCAGATGCAGAAACATATGTGTATGTTTCTGTGGCAATTCAGGGTGGTTAAGTGGCAGAGTCGAGAGAGAGAGAGAGAGAGAGAGAGAGAGAGAGAGAGAGAGAGAGAGAGAAGGAGGGAGGAAGGGAGAGATGTGTAAAGTTATCTGGGATTTTAAAGGAAGAAGAACTAACTGTGCAGGTTGGAAAGACATTACCCATTACAGGTCATCCTAATAAAACCCAAGAGGCAAGTAAGAATTTTCCAGCTGGAGAAAGATAGGAGTTAGAGAGGGGTGGGAGACCTGCCCTGACTCCAGAACGCAGCCCCAAGTCTGTTTTGCTTAGTTAGCACTTAATGAGCTTTGAATATCGATTCTCTTTCTCTTCAAATTTGAATTCAGAAAAAATGTAATTCTGGTTATTCAGAGTACTAGTTAATGGAAGTCTGGCTAGTTAAGGTTTCACTGTAACTTCACTGTACTAGGAAGCAGGATTATAATAATGTGTTTTGTCTTAATTGTATCTATCTAGAGGTTTTTAGAAAAATTGTTTTGTTGTTGTTGTTGTTTATTTTGCCTGGGGTAGAAATCAATATGTGAAATTTTGATTTTGAGTTCTCCCTTAGAAATCCAATTTGTCATCTCGTATGTTCTTCCCAACAAGAATTTAGTGTGTCTTTTTCTTTTTTGTTTTAAAGATTTTATTTATTTGAGAGAATGAAAGTGAAAGAGATCACAAAGGGAGAGGGAGAAGCAGACTCCCCGCTGAGCAGGGAGCCCTAGGCAGGGCTCGATCCCAGACTCTGAGATTGTGACCTGAGGTAAAGGCAGATGCCCAACTGACTGAGCCACCCAGGCGCCCTGAATTTAGTGTTTCTTGACAAGGGAAGAGAGCTAGAAAGCTAGATAGAGTATAGGTAGGTGGCCAAAGCCCAGGAGGAAGCAGACAGGTCTGCTGGGTGTGGTCAAAAATAATATGATGAGAGAGGTGGGGACAGTGTCAGGGGAATTCCAGACACTAGAGGGCAAAGGTTGATACAGTTGCTTCTACCTTCAGTTTCCTGTCTCCGACCTCTCCTGGATTCCCTGTTCTTTGAGCATGATGAGGATAGTTAAGGTTCAGAGGAGTGTGGCCTCCCAGAGACAGCCTGGGTTCTAGAAGACCTGCTTTCAAAGTCTGGAACTAGAACCTCTTCAAGCCCATGTCCTGAGCTATAAAATCAGCCCTAAACCGACTCCCTTCAAGCCATTGTTTGGTGGAGATTCCTAAGGATTTGTCTGTGCTTAGCGCAAAGTCTGGGGCATCCGAGGTGCTCCTTCAATGTTTTCCATCCCCCACCCCTCACCTCACACAAAATCCTACATTAGCCTCTCCAGGAATCGTCAGGGTGACTTCGTCACTGCAATGACCAGAGCACATGTTGTATTTAGTTTACAAATGCAGAGTGTGTTTCTACAACAGAGTAAATTTCAGAGTAGCACAGAACACAGTCATTTTAGCTTCAGCCTTCAAGGCCCACCCCATAGTTGCATGTGTGACAGTGTGCCTTCTGCCCGCTGTGACTCAGGCTTGTAGTCAAGCTGATGGGGCACCCTCCCCCCCACCTCAGGGAAGCCTGGAGGTTCAGGTGCGGAGGGGTGGGGGGTTGGATGTGCTGACATGCTCTGTTGTTGGAAGATAGGGCCTTGGAGGTGGGTAGGGAGGTAAGGTGTAAGAAGAAGCAATTTAAGTAACTCCATTTAGAGACTGAAAAAGTGCAGGAAGGATGACCAGTATGCCCTATATGTTTACTTCCCCTCTCTTCTGACTGATTGCTGATCCCAGTCAGACCTCAACTTAGCATAATGATGATCAAGGTAACATTGATGCAAATTGGTTTTTTTGTTAAACTCGGTGATACACTTTCTTTACTGGTTTCTCTAAAATCTCTGGATGACCTCAGCAAAAGAATTGGGGATCTTTAATTTTGCCCATAATTTAAAAATATCTCGCGTGTCTCTGTGTTCTTTAATAGCATGGATTTCCTTGAATTTATACATATTAACTCCCAAGACAGTTCTGTTGTTATAGCCTTGCAGGCAGGTAGGCTGTTTCCTCCTTTTCATTTTTGTTAGACTCTGTGTAATTGTACTGATCTAGAGTGTTACTGGGTATTAAACATGGGTGACTTGCTTGATGTACTGGAGCACATTTTTTTTTTTTAAGATGTTACTTATTTATTTCAGAGAGAGAGGGAGAGAATAAGCATGAGCAGGGGAGGAGCAGAGGGAGGAGCAGACTTCCTGCTGAGCAGGGAGCCTGATTCGGAACTCTATCCCAGGACGCTGGGATCATGATCTGAGCCGAAGGCAGATGCTTAACAACTGAGCCACCCAGGCACCCTGTCCCTCCCCATTCCTGTGGGAGTTTCCTAGGCAACATTAGCCCCCAGATATTTGCTATGTGGAAATATATGACACGGACAGCGACATTCTTTATACAACTACGTACAGATGCACATCCTTTCAGAACCCTGCTTTGTAAAATTAGACTTGGGCCTTGATGTCCAGTGAAGATGCTGATTTGGGGGAAGGCTTATTAATTGCAGGGGGACGAATGCAACCCATGTTCATGGCTCTAGGATTCTATGAAACACTTAAAGTGAATTCCTCTCCTCCCTTAAGTCCTGAAGCAAACTGAACTCTCCCAGGCGGAGGGTGAGTGACAACTTGTATCACATAATGAGCTCAGAATATTATGGTCAGAAAAAGTCTCCAAAGGCCAGAGGTGGCCGGGGCCTTTCCCTGTGGCCTCACTGGGGCCCCCTAGTGACTGCACCCACGGTAGCCTGTGAAGGACTTTTCTGGCTACTCAGTGGCACTTATTTTGTTGTCATTCAGGAGCATGGGGAGCTGATAAGAAAAGCTGAGGGCTGATTAGTTTTGACACTTAGTTGCCATTTTGAAGCTATCGTCAGAAACCCTAGACAGTATGAAAATATATAGAATTTAGGGAGTTCAGAAACCAAACCACTTCCTAGCTGTGGCCCTTTGTGCAGGTTACTGGGCTCCTGAGCACAGGTTTCCAGCTCTGTCAACTCCTTAGCACCTGCCTTGCTTTTCTCGAGCATCCTAACTGGGGCCTCACAATGTACTCGAATACCTGGGCACTCAAGTCAGTAAACCCGAGAGCCTCCTGGGTACCAGGCACCATGGAACAATGGGATAAGCTCAGCTAGGGATGGAGGCTGGGGGAACTGAAGGGAAGTTCATTGTCAGAAGTGCCTAACTTAGCGTTCCGTAGGGGGTGATGCCTAGGACCTGGGTGCCTGGAGATCGGAACCAAACCAGGATTCAAATCTAGGTCTCTGAGTCATTAAGAGATTTGGAAGCTGGGAGCCTTAGAGGATGAAAGGGTCTGAAAGAGAGTGGGGAAGCACTACTGGCAGCTGGCCTGATCTTAAGGGGTGACCTGTGAGTTGGGGGGTAGGGGCATGGGGAGTTCCCTCTCAGCAGCCTCCCAGGTGCTGCATTGCCAAGGGAGTGGCGCTGAGTCTCCAGGGGTGGGGTGTGGGTGCTTGAGTTGTGGCGGGGGGGGGGGAGGCTATATTGGGAGCTGGTGGCAGCCCAGCACATTGTTAGACCTTCCTCCTGGGTGAGTCACCCTGTCTGGGGGCCGGGTGAGAACCTGATTGTGGAGGCTGGGGAAAGCCCACGTCAAGCCTGGAGCCTCCACAATGATATAAATGGAAAGTAAAACGAAAAGAGAAAAAAAAATGAGGGTTTGTAAAGATGGAATACATTGTAGCAAAGAAAATTCTTGGCTGAGAAAATGTGGGGTGAGCACTCAGGCCTCTGTTGGAGGGTTTTGTTGTTGCTGGCCTAGAAAGGGGCAAGCTGGCCCCACCCCTTTGCCATTGTGGAAACAGACAGACAAATGGGAAAAAAAAAAGACTTTGCAATGCAATTAAGAGTCTGGGGAGGCAAAGTGAAAGAATGGGGAATATAAAGAATTGAATGCATTCCTAAATCTTCGAGGGATAAAAATATCCAGAATGGAGGCTAAGAGTCTGCTAACTCGGAGACAGCAAGATTTCCTTCATTAGCTGCAGGATTGGGCCATTCCATGTCTTCCCCAGACTAGCATCCCAGAGAATACTTGTTACCCACAGCCTTGGGAGGACATGAGAAGAATTTATGATTCAGTCAGTTTCAAAATAGTTCTGTCACGTTTTGTCACTTTGTTTCATTTANCTTGGGAGGACATGAGAAGAATTTATGATTCAGTCAGTTTCAAAATAGTTCTGTCACGTTTTATCACTTTGTTTCATTTAATTTTTTTAAAGATTTTATTCATTTATTTGACACAGAGAGAGAGATTACAAGTAGGCAGAGAGGCAGGCAGAGAGAGAGGAGGAAGCAGGCTCCCTGCCGAGCAGAGAGTCCAGTGCGGGCCTCGATCCCAGGACCCTGAGATCATGACCTGAGCTGAAGGCAGAGGCTTTAACCCACTGAGCCACCCAGGCACCCAATTTTTAAATTTTTTTTTAAAGATTTTATTTATTTATTTGACACAGAGCGAGAGAGAGAGATTACAAGTAGGCAGAGAGGCAGGCAGAGAGAGAGGAGGAAGCAGGCTCCCCGCTGAGCAGGGAGCCCAATGGCGGGCCTCGATCCCAGGACGCTGAGATCATGACCTGAGCTGAAAGCAGAGGCTTTAACCCACTGAGCCACCCAGGCGCCCCCCAATTTTTAATTTTTTAGTAGCTGCTGGACCTTAGGCATATTTAGCAGGTGGGACATTTGGAAGCAAAGGTTATTTTTGAGAGGAAGCCAATAGGAAAAAATTTAAAGACAGTGGACTAGCTGCCTGGAATTTCTTACTTTACATACTGTTGCCCATAATTACATTTTTAAGGGGGTGGATTTTTTTTTTAAAGATTGTATTTATTTATTTGACACAGAGAGAGAGCGAGATCACAAGTAGGCAGAGAGGCAGGCATAGAGGAGGAAGCAGGCTCCCTGCCGAGCAGGGAGCCCAACGAGGGCCTCCATCCCAGGACCCTGAGATCATGACCTGAGCCGAAGGCAGAGGCTTTAACCCACTGAGCCACCCAGGTGCTCCTGGATTTTTGTTTTTAAGCTCATCATACATAAAGACCACTTAGGGCACTTCCAAAAAATAAAACAAAAGTGCCGATGGTCTGTTGTGTAGAATTAAGGAAAGCACCTCACAGTGACTCAGGCGTCAGGTAAGAGCTGGTTGACACCATGTGGGCTTTGCAGAGGCTGCTCATTCATTAATCATTGTGGCTACACAGATGCTTTCTCCTCATTACCTGCTTTTAAAAAGAAAATACTATCTGATGGGTACTGCTCGCATGGTGGCTGGGATTTTCATTTTTCTCCAGAGCTGTTTACTTGATCATCTGTGAGTCTAGCCAAACTGTTCGGTTTTGCTGCCCCCGACCCCCACCTTGGAAACCATACAGGCTCATCAGTGGTTTTGATGTAGGCAGGCCTGGTCCAAGGACCCAGAGTGGGTCCTGCAAGACCAGCCAAGAGAGTGGGGTAGAAATTAAACTCAAGCCAGCGGGAGGTGAAAACAGAGTTGATTGAAGATCTAGAAGAGTGCAGGTACAGAGGAGGAAGGAAAGGAGGGAGTCTTTGCTCTGGGTCTGGGCTTTTCATTGAAGATTATGGTCTGGTGTATGTGTCCTCTCAGGCATCCAGGAACTGGCTAGAGCAGAGACGAGGGCCCTTGGAGCTGGGGAGTCTTGGTGTTGAGAAGTCTAGTGCAGGTGGTCCGGAATATGGTTTTGTCCAATCATTCTCACCTGGTCCTTCCTTAGATGTTACCTTTTCTAGAGTTATTCACTCTTTGTCCCTCACAAGGAAGACAGACGCTATTTGCCTTCTAAGGCACATGTAGATTGGGGTGTGTGTACAGGTCTTAGCAAGAATAGAAGCATGAGTAGGAGCAAAAGCAGATTTTTGTGGAGTCCTTCAGTTCCCCTGTCTCAGTTTTGATGATTTCTGAGGTCTTGTCCCAGATGCAAAAGCAGACACCTTTATTATTTGTTTGAGTTAACCTTGGAACATGTGGGAGAATGCATTTAGAAAATTACAGATGAATATGTAACTGGTGCTATCTTCTAAATTCTGAATTGACATCAGTAACACTTTGTATCTGTGGAGTCCTTGTATCTTCCCCCAATAGTTTACCCTTCTATTATCCCACAGCCTGATCACAGCCCCTCCCCTGCCTGCCTGCCTGCCCCCCTGCCCCCACCAAAAGACCAGGAAGTATTCTTATTTTAAAATATTGAAAATGAGGCCTGGGAGAGATGTAAATTATTCCATCCAAATTGTAACTCTTTAGCTATTTAGCAAAGAAGACAAATTCCAATTTCAGATCTCTTGGTTCTTAATCGGGGAGTTAGGCCATTAAACCAGGCCTAGGAAACCTGCTGTCTGCAGGGTTTGGCTTCGTTTTCATTTTATCAGTGAGTCAAAGGCAAAGGCATATCTCCTCATCTGACTACAGTAACTTCTTGTGAAAAATCTAACAGTGCTTTAGGAGTATTTCAGATTGTATCACAATGGCCCCCTCTCTCCCTTCCTTCCTTGTTTGTAAATTCGGTCATTAGTTGCTTCCTTCCTCCCCCAACTATTTCCTAAATACCTCTGCGACCACTGTGAAAGGTGCCGAAGACAAAAAAAAAAAATATATATATATATATACACACACACATATATATACATATATATGCTATATTATATATAATAATGTATTACTATAATATATAAAGTATATCATATTATACTATAATACACAATACATTATAAATGTGATCAACTTATATATGATATATTTTATATAAATATATAGTAAATATGTTATAAATATATAACTATATATAATATATATGATGTATAAAATTATAAACATGTAATAAAGTATATATGTATTATATAAGCATGATAGCATCATTGTGCTTCTTATAATATGAAAGGGGGGGAATAAACCAACTTTATGCAATGGCGTTCTATCTTCTGGAATTAGAATATGTGTATCCTCTAAAAGATCAATCCTTTAGGGTAGCTAGCTCATTATAAAGGCTTATGATTGAAATGCCCTAGTCACACTTCTTTGCTGCCTTATATGACCAGTCACCGGTCACTCTGTACTCAATTTGAGACAGGAACTAATTTGCGATCCTACTTAATTAGGATTTGGTCAGTTAGAAAGGCAAGCATGCAATCTTAATCTCAGGATTCTGCTGGGGGTGGGGTGATACCATCCATTTTCTGCAGTGGAAAGTGGCTCAGCAATTAGCACCTGGCGTTTGGTCCCCAGGCTTGGCAGCTTCTCTGAGCATGAGCCCCTGCAAGGCTCCAGTGATGCATACAAAGGTGATCTTATTCCAGGAACAGTCGGGGACCCATCCATCATTTTTATTCTACAGGTGTTTATATCCTTAGAAAAGGGGCACCTGAGTATCATACAGTTGCTATTAATGAGCAAAGCAGAGCTATGGTGGTAGTTGTAGAAATAGTCTCTCCCTGGTTAATGGCACAGAGTTATTTATCAGTAAGTCTGTCCATGGCTCTTTACAGTAGCTGATAGAGCTTCAGAACACACGTTTTCAGACTTGTCCCTGGAACTCCTAAGGTACGTGGGGAGCCTGGGGTGGAGAGAGGGAATGAGGGAGGAGCCCAGCAGGCAGCACCAGCACCCCCCACTCCCTGCTTCCCCCAGAACAGGTTCACCTTTTTGTGATTTCTGACATCATCAGCAGTTTTGCCTCTGCCATCAGTCACTAGCGGTGGCGCTCTCATCAGAGGATGGTATGAAATACTGGTTATGTTCACTATAACGTCAACGCTGAAACAGAAGACAGTAACTGCCGGTGCAGCCTCCTCATGCCGGTGCAGCCGTGACTGATAAGCAATGAGTCTCCTGTGCCATTGAATTACTTGCATAAAATGAAGAACCTGGAAGTTCCAATGTCATGGTTCTCTCCCTTACCAAAACAAAGCAAAACAACCAAAACTTGGTGTACTGTAATAACGTAAGGGTTTGAAATTCTTCTATTGATTGCACCTCCTGCTAATTCTAAGATTAGCCTGTGTGGCCGAAGCTGGCTAGAGAAAGCCCGTTTCCTTTTCTTCCTGGGCACAGTGCTGCACTGTATTTTTCCAGTTAATCATGCCACTAGATTCAGCCCCACGAGCATGTTCTGCCCAATCGTTGGAAAGCAGAAGTAATGGGTTCTTCTGGGCCTGGCCCATCGAAACCACCCGTTCAAAATTCTTCATACTGTTTGTCCTTCCGCTGGATTGACGGGGATGCACGCCCTTCTTGCTGAAGGTAGAACAACCCAAAGGAAGGAGCTCAGGTCCTGGAGTTACTTAGGGGAGAACAATGATGGTGAATCTATGAGCTCGTGTGCACAAGATGACACATTTCTCCCGAATTGGAGCCATTGTAGGTTTTGAGGTTTGTTTGTCCCAATAGAGCTCGTCATCATAATTGCATTTGCTAATTTCATCCATCCTGATTAGGAAATAGGATCTCCAAGAAGCACTTGAAATTTCCAAGAACAACAGAAATTCTAACCAAAGCGCTAGAAACTTCCCTTAGTGGATGACGATGTATGTGTAGGAGCGGCATGGATGGTCAGCTACTGATAAGGGTGAGTCAGGTCAGATTTGCAAAGCCCTCCCCCCGCCATTCCCCCTTACCTCCCAGGAGGAAGTTACTGGTATTAGTGTGGGTGCTGCTTAAGACTTTCCATTAATGGAACTGGAGACACCCACGCAGTATGGGGAGGAGGACAGGTAGTGATTCAGAGAAACAGCTCGCAAGGCACACTGCATGGGTTCGCACCCTGACTCTGCAACTTACTGTTTGCCTTTAAGCAAATCACTCAACTTCTCCATTCCTTGGTTTCCTCTCTTTAAAGTGTGATAAGACCTGATCGTACAGATTGTTATGAACATTAAATGAGACATTATATCAGTGCTCAAACAGTGTCACATCATTTTTCAAAGAATGTTGACTATTATCACCTGTAGCTAACTGATTCAAAGACACTCAGATTCTTCCTTAGTTTTCCCACCTAGAACCCAAGGTGTATTTCTACAAATAGGTGCAGTAGCTGGATCTGGCTAGGACAACATAGGCTTGTAAATAAGTGCCGTGTCACCTCCACCAGAACCCTTTGGACAATCCGTTGACGGCTTTCGGGAGTTGGGCTATATACCCTGTCATTCTACCTGTTTGTTGAGCACCCATTCTGGAGTAGGAAGAACCAGATACCCAGATGAAAAATAAAGAGCTTGTTGATTAGTGGGAGGGACAAAAAAGCAAATAAGTACTTCTGCTATAGTAGAACAGCTCTTGATTTTGTACATGATAATTATTAACCCTCAGGACAACCCAGGGAGACCAGGGCCATAGACTTCTTTGGGGCTCGGGTCCTGCAAGTTGTGGGGTGCAGGATGGAATAATATGTGGCCAGCAAGGCTTGGCTTAATCTATCTGCTGCAGCCAGGAACACTGTCCAAACTTAACCAGTGAATTTAAGAGACAGGACCCAGGCAGAGGGAGATTTTGTAAAGAACAATCTATATCCTATGAAGAGCAGGTAACAACCACATCTCATACTTCCAGTACAACCAAGAAACCCGGGATGAACAGAACCCTATCATGGACATGGCCCCCCAAGTGTACCCTGGGGTATCCATGAGCACCATGGGCAGACAAAAAGTCACACAAATTCCTGTTGTGTTTGCCATTTGATCACTCATACTCGGAAGTTTCATCTTGTTCAGACTGTAAGATGGATTTTTGTTTGGCAGAATATGTGTTTGTGTGTTTTGCTGGTCTGATTCTTCACAAAGTCAAAATCCCCACCCTTCCCCCACTTAAACCTGTTGCCTTGAACTCCCAGTCATGGATTCCTGTTCTTTTTCTTCTTCTCTGCCTCTTTGCATTAATTTCAGTTTAATAAGGTATACTGGCCCTGTGATTCCCAGAACAGTTGGTTTCTGGCTAAAAGCAAAACAGGAAACTGCCCGTTTTAGTTACATAAGGTGATGTGGCAAGTACTTGCTTCTGAGGAATCAGGATCTATTTACAGTCGGGAGGTCTGAGCGCACTGGGACGCGGGCGCCACCTGCAGGACCAACGGAGAAAAACACAGTGAAGAACACAAACCCTGCTTTACAGGAAAGGCAGGAAAAGTATAAGGAAAGGCAAAGAGAGCAGATAGCTCAGCAGGATCCCTTGCAGATAAATATATGTGACAACACAGCTTTGCAAGAGTTCTGACAAATTCCCTTTGTTCCTGTCGTTTTGGGACACACTAAATTGTCCGTCAGAAAGCTTGCTGCTTAATGCTACTGCAGGCTGATGTTTTAATAAAAAGCAACATCACGCAAAGCGGTCTTTGTTTTGATAAGACAAAGCAAGCTCTATTAGTATGTGTTAGGGAAGGACATTCAGCCTCAGCCCACTGTCCCCACACCATTGTGGAGTCTGTCCTTTCCAGCAGCTCCAAATATCTAGTCCACCCGCTCCCACCCACCTGTTCTGCAGAAGCAACAGTGCTAGTCTAGAATTAAGGGAACGACAACAACAACAAAAATAGAATTAAGGGAACATTGGTAATAAAGAAGTAAGTCGCCATGGAAAAGTATGTCTGTCCATAATGAATTTCCACCAGAGTTCTTCTGTTGGAATGTATGCTTCCATTAAGGGAACACATTTTTCTTGGACAGACTTGATTTCAAGTATTCTGTGTACTGTGCAATCTGATCGTGTTTCCCATATGCTTGGCCACATATCAGCTGTTCTTCTTTTAGTTTTGTTTAGTGCTGCTTTCAAGGGGACAAAGTGGGGTTTATTCACAGATTGATACGTCTTGTCAGTATCTATCTGTGGAGCATCTGCTCTTGTGCCAGGAATAGGGGACCCAGCGAATACAGAAGGTACTTTGAAGAGTTTCACCAAGAAGCTCCACAGTCAGAATTTTGGTGCCTCCTATGGGACACTCACTCCTCTTTACCTGAAACTCCTCAGAACCGTCTCGGTACAAAAAACAGTCAATAGGAACTGACTTGTTTTGTTTTGTTTTAAAATATTTATTTATTAGAGAGAGAGAGAGCATGCACGAACGGGAGGGGCAGAGGGAGAGAGAAACTCAAGAAGATTCCATGCTCAGCACAGACCTCAATGCAGCACTTGATCTCACGATCCTTAAATCATGACTCTCACCAAAACCAAGAGTCAGATGCTTTAACTGCGCCACCCAGGCACCCCAGAACTGACATTTTTTGAAGCATCACCACATAGTGGTCCTTGTGGAGAATTCAGGGAGTTTAAGATGCTGCCCTTGTTTCTAGAGTGCTTACAGTCCAGTGGAGGATGGGGGCTAGGATAGTCATGTACCTAAATATCACTCAAAGCCAATCTCATGAAGTGCCATGGATAGAGGTACACAGGGGAGGAGAGGAAGGTTCAGCTTGGGGTTATTGGAATCTAATATCCCTTCCTACCCCCAGTGCGTGCACGTGCACACACACACACACACACACACACCCCTTTATTGACAAGAAGAGGAAGTACAAGGGCACAGAGCTTAGCAACAGCAGGCTACATTGTCAAGCGGACACTTTGAGGAGCTTCAAAGACCCCTGACTGTGAAAGGAGCAAAGCATCATCGTGTAGAAAAATAACATTCCTGTGCAGAAAAGATCCTTTTGAGATTCCTGGAGGCATTGAACCTATTTCGGGTCTTTTTAGGGCTTCTGCTAAGTAGATGCCTCCTTTAAGAAATCAAATCACAGGAGACTTGTGGGACCCCCCCAAAGTTTATTGTAGGTCTTGTTTCAGCTTTGGGGTCTCCATGAATTGCCTTTGACCCAGAGGGTACTCAGTGCAAATGAGTTTTTTGCAGCTGTGACATTAACGCGTGAAGTTCCGTGTTAGCCCAGCAGATACTCCCTTACCTGCTGCTTGGCCAGGCCATCCCCAGGCTTGACATTCATCCAGCTGCAGATGGTTGTTAGGGTCGGGGACGACCTGGGAATGTCAGCCACAGGCATAAGCAGCCCCCAAGGAGTGGCATTTACTGCAACGGTTAATTCCAAGCTCTAGACCTCAGCCGTTGTGTCGACACCCTGAGATCAGGTCTTTTGGTCAGAGCAGCATCCCATTAACCAACAGTGGGAGAATACCAGTTTTATTAACTCCCAATGAAGTATGTAGTTAGCCAGGGGGCTTACGTTTGCTAAAAGCAGCGTATTCTTTCCCTTTAGGCAGCAATACCTGAGTATGCAAAGTACAGTCAGAAGATTGCTTGGATGTATAGAATCAGCACGAGAGCTGGGAGGGGGATTATTTTAATGGCTGCTGCCATCGGACTGAGATAGTGCGAAGTCTTCCCTTCCACCGCAGGCAAATCCCGCTGTAGTCCACGGGCAATGTGCTGGAACTGCCTCTGCCCACAGTGTGGGGAGGCTCTGCTGCCCTGGGCGGGGGGTGTCTCTGACCCTCTTCTGTAGGGTTCCCTTGCGAGCCGACCCCCACTCTTCCCAGAGCCTCAGAGGCATGTTCCCACTTTGGAAGATTAATACAGACAACGCTCTACCTGCACGTATAATGTATTTCCCAAAATGTGCATTAACGTGCAAAACTTAAAGATTGAGCGAACATGTTTCTATGCCAGGAAGATTAAAAAATACATTAATATTTATATGAATAAGCACATAAAAAATACGAAAGCCCCCTCATTACCTCTAGTCCTTTAGCCACAGTTTCTGATTTTATAGTTCCAGCATCCCATATAGTTCTTTGATTTTTGTTTTTTTGTAACTAAATGCAAACCGTGGGCAAGCTAGAGCCTAGCAAGCCCCTGATTGGCCACTTTTGCTCCTTTTAGGGAGTTCCAGGTTCATCTTCACTCAACTGCATTACTGTTGTAAGTTCTCCATTCCTTCCTTCTAGTTGCTTTACTTGCATTTTTTTATTTCCATTTATTTTTATAAATAAAAATAGGAAAATGCTAAAAATATAATCAAATGAACAAATACAGCGCTGTAAGCAAATACAGTAATTCCACCGAACCCTAATGTTCAGCTGCAAGTCATTCCTGCAATGCAAAACTCAGATTATTCATGTGAAAGTCCAACTTCCATGTGCACAAGGCGATATCACCATGTGCTTATGATAGTATGTTATTTTTTTTTTCAAGTTAAATGTATAAAAGTTAGGGATGTTCTTACCGTCAGTCAGATTACAATTAAATCTTGGAGAGAGGGGGCATTTGGCTTATTTTAGCAAATTCAGTCAATAGTTATTGAGTGCCTACCGTATATCAGGCACTGTGCTAGGCGTCTATTTTTAAGTTACAGGTAGTGGTATAATGAGGGGGAACATTTGTCTCTTGCCCTTATGTAGGCTTACAAATCATCTTTTTGAAGTCGTGCTCATATCCCTTTAGAACAGAGATTCTCACCATCTGCACTGTAGACCTTTTGGACGGGATAATTGTTTGTTGTGGGGGGCTGTCCTGTGTATTATAGGATGTTTAGTAGCACCCCTGGCTTCTACCCACCCGATGCCAGTGGCACCACCCAATCAGGAAATGAAAAATGTCTCCAGATATTGGCAAATGTTCCCCGGGGAATAAATGGCCCCCGGTTGAGAACCACTGTGTGAGACACTCCAACTTCGTTGACCCTGCCGGAGGAATGTGCACTGGGCCTCCCTGTTCCAGTGAAGGGTTTTAATTCTTGAGTCTATTTGCTGACAAAGCTTTCAGGGCTGTGCATGGGAGATAGGAGGTCTCATGTTTGGCTTTTGACGGTCAACCTGTGCCACTTAATGAGGACTCTTGTCGCACACACTCACCTTTGTGCACCCAACACCCCCACCTCCTTGGCCTGTTCCCCATCGCACAAGATGAGGGCTGTGTCTATGCAATGTCAATTTAAACAACTCAGCCCCACGCACAGTGTGGTATTATGCAGACAGCGTGCCTGGAAAGCTGCTGCGATGCTTTGTGAACTCAGTTTCTGGAACTGAGCTGGTATCTTGGCCCATTGTCCCCTCGAGCATGAATAATGACAGCAGTGAGCTGCAAGTCAAGACAGATTAAAGGGCAGGCCACCCCCGTCGTCCTCAACCCAGCTGTTGGGACTCTCTTACTGGAGCAAGGAGGAGAGCAGAGGACAAAGGAGAGCAGAGTGGTGGTGATCTTCAGTCTCTAACAGATGCCGTACACAGCGCTGCTGACTACAGACGTAGTCAAAGTATATATTCACTGGGACTACGCTGATAATTTCTCATTTTAAGTGTATTGGTTAACTTTTTTTTTAAATGCCAATCACAAAAATAGACAGATAAATCGATGGAACAGAATAAAGAGCCCAGAAATAAACCCACAATTTTATGGTCAATTAATTTATGACAAAGGAAGCAAGAACATAAAATAGGGAAAGGACGGTCTCTAAATGGTGCCAGGAAAACTGGACGGCCACATGCAAAAGAATGAAACTGGACCACTTCTTACACCATACACAAAAATAAACTCAAAACCGATTAAAGACCTAACTATGAGACCTGAAACCATAAAAGTCCTAGAAAAAAAAAAAAACATAGGCAGTAATTTCTTTGACATCAGCTGTAGAAATATTTTTCTAGGTATGTCTCCTAAGGCAAAGGAAACCAAAGCCAAATTAAACTATTGGGATGACACTAAAATAAAAAGCTTTTGTACAGGAAGGGGAATCATCAACAAAACAACAAAGCAATGAACTGAATGGGAAAGATATTAGCAAGTGGTGTATTCTATAAGGGGTTAATACCCAAAATATATAAGGAACTGATACAACTCAACACCAAAAAACAAAACAATAATCCAATGGGCAGAGGACCTGATTAGACATTTTCCCAAAGAAGACATCCAGATGGCCAGCAGACACATGAAAATATATACAACATCACTCATCATCAGGAACATGCAAATCAAAACCACAATGAGATATCACCTCACACCTATCAGAATGGCTAAAATAAAAAATGCAAGAAACAGTTGTTGGCAAGGATGTGGCAAAAAGGAATCATCATGCACTGTTGGTGGGAAAACAAATTGGTCTGGTCACTGTGGGAAACAGTATGAAACTTCCTTAAAATATTTAATATAGAATGACCATATAATCCAGTAATTCCGCTACTGGGTATTTAGCCAAAGAAAATGAAAACACTAATTTGGAAATATCTATGTATCCCCATGTTTATTGCAGTGTTATTTGAAATAGCGAAGATATGGAGGTAACTGAAGTGTCCATCCTGAGATGAATGAATAAACACACAAACGTGTGCACACACAGGAGTATTACTCAGCCATAACAAAGAATGAGATCTTGCCATTAGCAACAACATGGGTGGGCCTAGAGAGTTTTGTGCTAAGAGAAATGTCAAAGACAAACACCATATAATTTCACTCATGTGGAATTTAAGAAATAAAACAAATGGACAAAGAAAGAGACAAACCAAAACAACAACAACAACAACAAAAAACAAAACAAGGCCAAAAAACCCAGATTTTTAAATACAGAGAATAAGCTGACGGTTGTCAAAGGGGAGTTGGGGGGGAATGGGTGAAGTAGAAAAAGGGACTAATTGTGAGCACTGAATAATGTATGGAATTATTGAGTTATTGTACACCTCAAATTACCATAACACTGTTAATGATACTTCCATTTTTTAGAAAAGAAAATGCACATCATAAAAAAAGAATGCCATTGGGGTTGGGGCAGTTGCGTTTGGCCTGAGGGTGTGGGCAGCAGGCGGCCGGGAAGGTGCTGGAGACCCACTGGGGATGCTCAGTGTCACTGGAGAAGGGTCAGGAGAGACCTTGAAGGGCCAACGGCTGAGTCGATTCCAAGGTGGAGAGACAGACCCAGACACATGAGGGGAGAATCCATGTGACAGCAAAAGCAGAGGAGGGAGGTACTCAGCACAAGCCAGGGAACCCCAAGGATCAGTAGCCACCAGCAGCAGCCAAGAGAAAGGCCTGGCACAGATCCTCCCCTCCAGGCTTCAGAGGGAGCGGGGCCCTGCTGACATCTAAATTTCAGACTTCTGGCCACCAGAACTGGCTGATAACACATTCCCATTGTCTTAAGCCACCCAATTTGGGGCCCGTTGTGACAGCAGCCCTAGGAAACTAATATACAGACCTCCAAACTGGTGTTGGGACCATTGACTTTTCCATTTGGAAAAAACCCATGAAGATAGATCACTACTGTCTGTTATCAAAAAACCCCACATTCTTGCTAAATTAAAAATCCAAGCATGAAAAACAACCCTTCAGCCTTTTGGAAGAAAATGTAGAAAATATTTGTAGCCTCAGTGTAGAAAAGAATTTCTTAAAATGCAACAAGCAAAACGAACCTAAGAAAAGATTGATGTGTTTGCATCAAAACCAAGAACTCCTCGGATGCCCGGGTGGCTCAGTTGGTTGAGAGTCAGACTCTTGATCTCAGCTCAGGTCTTGACCTCAGGGTGGTGGGTTCAGACCCCATGTTGGGCTCCATGCTGGGCGTGGAGACTACTTAAAAAAATTGAAATTACAATTAAAAGAAAATTGAAAACTCCTGTACAGTATAAGACACCACAAATAAAATTAAAAGATAAGCCACAGACTAGGAGAAGGTATTCATAACTAATGTAGTCCACAAATAATCAAGATACAAATTATATAAAGAAATTCTAGAAATGAAAGATCAAGTGACCCAGTAAAACCATTGGCATTTCACAGAACTGAAAACAAATGGCCAGTGGATAAAAAGAAGTTAAAGACTGACCTGTTCACACACAATGAATCATGGAACACAACATCAAAACTAAGGATGAGCTGTGTGCTGACTAATATAATTAAAAACAAAGAAGACTGATTTGTTCAGAGAAGGAAACGCTCTACAAAATTAAAATAAATCCGTTCTGTACATCTCAAAGTATACATATCTGAAGATGTCAAATGAAAAATGCAAGGTCCAGTTTAAGAAAGCACTTGTCCATAAAAAATGAAGCAGAACCACACATAATGTGTGGATACCTATGTATAGTAGAAAATTAAAAACATGAACTGAAAAGTTACCACATTCATCCTGTTTCCTGGGAAGAAAGAGAATGAGACTAAACATAAGAACAGGACTGAAGAGGGGGAAAAGGAAACTTGTGTTTCCTCTGTCATGTTCTATTTTTTCATTAGAAGGAAATTTGAACAAAAATGTTGAATTTATTCAGTCAGCTGTAAATCCTCGGATGCCTGTTAGCATGTTTTCTGCAAGATTTTGGATCTCTTGAACTCCTGAAAATACAAGTAATAAACAGTGAAGGCTTTTTGAGTCTTTTTGGAAAACATTTGAGAAGTAGGGCATTTAGTCAGAGAAGAGAAGTGTATTTAATGCAGAAATAGAACCACGTATTCGGTTCTGCTATAATGCATGGTGTGTGTTTCGAAGACTCATGGCATGATGCAGAAGCACAGAGCTTATGGGAAGAATGGTGTTAGGCACACCACACTCAGTAATCATCAGTGATGTGTTAAAGTGGAAAGATAGGGACCCAATGAAAACAGCCCGGTTTTATGCACATTAAATGATTAAGAAGTGAACAATTCCCCTAAAAACGATCTGAAATTTGTGGAAGTGGGCGTAAGAAGGGATGGAGCTTGGGAGTTCTTGTAAAATGGTGGAAGGAAGGTTACCTGTACTCCGGTAAGTTGTGATAGCAGGCTGGCTAGTCAGGGGTCAGCCGAGGTGGCTGGTAGGTTCTGGAAGGGTCCGCGTGAGCATGTTATATTTTCCTGCTCAGCTTGGTTCTCTGTGTCCACCCAGGGCAATGTCTTGTACCCTTTTCATGGATGACATTTTGTACTGCATAGTTTTGTGTTGCGGGGGCTGTCTTGCACATCGTGGGATGTTCGTCATTGTCCCTGGCCTCTGCCCACTAGATGCTGGTAGCAAATCCCTCGGTCATGACACAGGTGTTTCTAGACTTTGCCAGGTGGTCCTCTGAAGGGGCAGAACCACCACGATTGGGAACTGATCTAGTGTTTCTGACAGACAACATTGCATATAAGAAGAAATGACATTTTGTGATATAGTATTCCCTAATATATCAATCATGGTGGTACAAGTTCACATTTTCAAAGCAAGTATTATAGCAAAAATGGCTGGATTTCATTAAACTTAAAGTAGTGAATTTGTGCTTTAAATATGAAGGAATCATTTGTGTTTTAAAAATCAAACTGTAAGCTTCATATTGAATACAACAGAAAGATGAATATAAGCTAAGAATAAAAGTTGAAACAACTTATACATTAGTACCCTTAGGAAATAAATATTGCAGTAACAATTGGAGATAAAACTGATTTAAAGAAAATAATTCAATAAAAGGTGGAACATACAGTTAATGTAATTAGAGTGTTTTGAACTAACAGATAATTTACATACTTCCAGTTATGAATCTCAGAAAATGTTTATCCAAGACAACCACAATAATAAACAAAAATATTTAGCAATTAAAAAAGAACTCAGAATGCCATCAATTTAGGAATAGTCTGCTGATAATGTACATTTCATAGTACAATTCACAGCTTTAATATTATATTTGGTTTAACCCATAGTTTAGGGGTGCCTGGGTGGCTCAGTCAGTTAAGCATCTGACTCTTGATTTCAGCTCAGGTCATGGTCTCAGGGTCATGGGATCGAGCCCCACATTGGGCTCTGTGCTCAGCATGGAGTCTACTTGTCCCTGTTCCTCTGCTTCTCCCCCCACTTGTGCTCTCTCTCTCTCTCTCTCTCTCAAATAAATAAATAAAATCTTTACAAAAAACTATAGTTAGAAGACATTCTTTTTTTAAAGTAGTCTTTGTATTGGTTTTGTAAGTAATTTGGAAAATTGCATTTTGGTTTTTAACATTTACGCCAACTTTCTAGTACATTTTTATGGCCAATTTCTACTTTAACAATGAGGTATAAAGGCAGTAATGAGGATCTCTAAACTGCTTGTTTTTCATGGCTGCCAGTAAAATTGGTATAATTAGGCTTTCATGTAAGGAACGGGGGTTTTGTTCATGCAAGAAGAAAATCATTTCCAGTAACTTATTTGGGACTGGGCACATTGGAGTGATAGAAACTTTAGAAGAAAAGTTTAGGAAAATGTAGAGAAGAGCCGTCTCTTACTCAAAGCAATTATCTGAAATTTTGAAGTCATCTTTCCTCCATAGAAAGAGTGATGCACATACATTTTTCAACATGAAAAAAATGTACTGTAGAGAAAGAGTATTTGAAGAAATAGACACTGCACTGAAACTATTGACAATTTTAGTGTGACATTGTAGACTTGAAAGGAAATATGCATTAAATACTAAGGTGTTTTTATTTATTTTAAATTTATTATTATTATTTTTTAAAAGGTTTTATCTATTTGAGAGAGAGCATGAGCAGGTGGGAGGGGCAGAAGGAGGGGGAGAAGTAGACTCCCCGCTGAGCAGGGAGCCTGATATGGGGCTCGATCCCAGGACCCCAGGATTGTGATCTGAGCCGAAGACAAATGCTTAACCTACTGAACCACCCAGTCACTCCTAAGGTACTTTTAATTATGAATGGTCAGAATTTGAATTTTTTTTTTATTTTTCTGAGCAGTAACTGCATCTTCCCATCCTACCCTACTGCTTCTCTTACAAAATAGGAGCAAGGTATAAAGCCAAGTAAACCTTTGCATCGTTTCAGGGAGCCATTACTTCATGTTTTTTTGGTTGGATTTTTAGTTGTGTAATTATATTAAAGTAATTGTCTTTGTATTCTATGTGAAAAATCTTGAAATGGGGTACAAAACACAACTTCTTGATACTCATAACCATTATTTTGTCTCTTTTTTGGAGCAGGTAGGGAGAATAATATCAGATTACTCTTAATCATATCCATCTTTAATTTTGGTTTGATTGTGTCTAAATTACACTCTTCAGTTTTCCTATGGCATCAGAATCCTTTCTGTCAGCTCTGGGTTGGCTTGGCCCATTTGCTCCAGGGACAGTGCTCAAAGGACTGCAATCTCATGCCCAAGAGAAGAATGTTAGTTAGTTGGCACAGGAGCCACCAGATGGCTCCCTTAGGTTTTTGAATCTCCACTTGGATAAGTAAGTTGGCTTTCTCTGAAGAAATTACTTGAAAATTTTGAATAATGCCCTAATGTGGTAATGTGAGCAGATCTTCACCATTTCAAACTAAATATATAGGTTTAGAGCTGGCGTGGGGTTACCATACAAGACCATCCATCTTCACGGGCTTTTCTTTTTAACTGGGGTGTGTGTGTGTGTGTGTGTGTGTGTGTGTGTGTGTGTGTGTGTGTGTGTGTGTGTTCACAGTTGAAATGCCTCACATCTTGTTTCTTTTTCTTTCTTCTAGCCTTTCTTTAGTGCATGCGCTGTGCCTTAGGAGTCTCATAACTGGGCCTAATCCTTCAAAAGACAGGGTTGGGAGTTCACACCCAGAGCAGAATGGACAAGTTGTGTGCTGTTTGTCTGACATCAGTATTTTCTACTAATCTTGTGTGGTTGCTTCTCATAGTTCTCAATATTGGGCACTTTCCTATCTGTAGAGTACTCCAAGACCCAATGGGAGACATTCTTTAACCAAAAGGAAATAGAAGCAAAGGATTATGGGTGTGTTTTCTCATTGTGGTAAGAAGGCAACATGAGATATATCCTCTTTAATTTTTAAGTGCATAGTACAGTATCGCTAACTATAGGCACAACGTTGTCAGTAGATCTTCAGCTGAAGAAGTTCTAGCTTTTTTTGGTAACAGCCTATCTAGTAGGTATGTGATGAGATCCCCTTGTGGTTTTGCTTTGCATGCATTCCCCTGAGGATTAGTGGCATTGAGCAACATTTCATATGCTTGCTGGCCATTTGTATGTCTTCTTGAAGAAATGTTGATTCAAGTCCTTTGCCCCTCTTCACAATCTGGTTCTTTGATGTCTTTTCCTTGAGTTGTAAGAGTTCCTTATAAATTGTGGCTATTGACTCCTTATCAGATATATGATTTGCAAATACTTTGTTGCATTCCTTAGGTTGCTTTTACATTCTGTTGATTGTTTCCTTTTCTGTGCAGAAACTTTTTAGTTTGATGTCAACCTGTTTGTCTATTTTTGCTTTGGTTGCCTGTGCTTTGGTGTCATATCCAAGAAATCATTGCCAAGACCCATGTCAAGGAACTTACCTCTATGTGTTCCAGCAGTTCCACAGTTTCAAGTCTTATGTTTAAGCCTGATCCATTTCAAGTTGATTTTTGTGTATGGTGTAAGATAGGGGTCCAATTTCATTCTTTTACATGTGTATATCCAGTTTTCCCCGCACCATTTGTCAAAGAGACTATCCTTTTCTCATTTTGTTTTCTTGGCAAACTTGCTGTTGATCAGTTGACCATACATGTGTTCATTTATTTCTGGGGTCTCAACTCTGTTCCACTGGTTTATATTTCTATCTTTATACCAGTTCTATATTGCTTTAATTACCATCACTTTGTAATATATTTTGAAATCAGGAAGCGTGATGCCTCCCACTTTATTCATCTTTCTCAAGATTACTTTTGTTATGTAGAATCATTTGTGGTTCCTTGTAAATTTAAGGATTGCTCTTTCTATTTCTGTTTTTAAAATGTCATTGTGATTTTGATAGGAATTGCTTTGATTATATAGATAGCTTTGGGTAGTATGGACATTTTAACAATATTAAGTCTTTCCAATCCGTGAACACAGGATGTTCTATTTATATGAATCTTTAATTTCTTTCATCAGTGTTTTGTAGTTTTCAGTGTACAATCTTTTCACCTCCTTGGTTTATTTTATTCTTTTTGATGCTTTGAAATGGGATTGTTTTCTTAATTTCCCTTCTGGATAGTTCACTGTTGGTGTATATAAATGCAACTGATTTTTGCAAGCTGATTGTATATCCTGCAGCCCTACTGTATTTGTTTACTAACAGTTGTTTTGTGGAGCCTTTGGGGTTCTTTACATAGAATATTGTGTCATATGCACAGACAGTTTTACTTCTTCCTTTTCTATTTGGATGCTTTTTATTTCTTTTTATTTCTTTCTTTTTTTTTTTTTGCCTGATTGCTCTTTTCTAGGACTTGTAGTACTATGTTGAGTAGAAGCAGTGAGAGCGGGCACTCTTGTTTTGTCCTGATCTTAGAGGAAAAGTGTTCAGTTTTTCATCACTGAGTATGATGTTAGCTGTGGGCTTGTCAGATATGGCCTTTATTATATTGAGTAAATTCCTTCTTTATCTACTTTCTTGAGGGTTTTTATCATGAAAGGATGTGAATTTTGTCAAATGATTTTTTTCATTTATTAAGAGGATCATGTGTTCTTTTTTCTCCTCCATACTTCAGTGTATCATATTAATCATTTTACATGTGTTGAACTGTTCTTGGATCTCAGCATTCAATTGTACTTGGCCATGGAATATGATTCCTTTAATGTGTGGCTGAATTAAGTTTGCTAATATTTTGTGAGGTTTTTTGCCTCTGTGTTCATCAGGGATATTGGCCTGTAGGTTTCTTTTCTTGTAGTGTCCTTACGTGGCTTTGGTATCAATGTAATGCTGGCCTTGTAGAATGAGTCTGGAAGTGTTCCCTTGTCTTCAGTTTTTTGGAAGAGCTTCAGAAGGATTCACATAAATTCTTCTTTAACTGTTTGGTGAAATGCACAAGGGAAAGCATCTGGTCCTGAGCTTTTCTTTGCTGGGAGGTTTTTGATTGTTAATTCAATCTCCTCGCTTGTTCATGGTCGGTTCAGATTTTCTATTTCTTCACGATTCAGTCCTGATAGACTGTATGTTTCTAGGAATTTATCCAACATTTTTGGTTATTCAGTTTGTTGGCGTGTCATTGTTCATAGTAGCCTCTTATAATCTTTTGTATTTCTGTGGCATCAATTGTAATCTCTCCTCCAAAGTTTCTCATTAAAGATTCACCCAAGGAACTGTTGAGTCTCATTCATTTCACAAGTGCACCACTGTAGGCTTTGTGGTGCAGGTTATCTTATCATAACGATGAAAGAAATTTGTGAGGAGAAATTCACCCACTGCTTCTTTGATCACCAGATATGACACAAGGAGGAATAGGCAGGCTGAACTGAGCAGAACTTCACCAATAATCCTCTTCTCTTTTTATGGTTAAAACCACTTTGTATTGATCTCACTCAAAACCAATCACCAGAAAACTCTAGGAACTCAGTAAGTACTAACTCCTAACAGTGAGTCTGTGTCTCCCTGTCAACCCTACTCCTCCTTCAGTCAGTTTTTATGCAACAGGTTGTTTTGCAGTTATCTTAGGGCAAAACCTGTGAATAATTCTGTTAGCAACTATAGGGGCCCCCAAATAATTGCTCATTGTAGCCTTTAGATTCTAGTCCTCCAGGAAGTATGGCTGAGAAATCTACGTGGAAAAATCTTTAGAGCAGTAGATCTCAGATTTTAGCACACATACGAATCACCTAGAGATTTTGTTAAAGCAAAGATTCCTGGGCCCCCCCTTCAGAGATCTGGGTGGGAAAAGGAATATGAATTTGCATTTCAAGTGAGCTCCCTGGTGATGCTGGTGATGCTGATGCTGGTGCCCCATGGACTAGCCTTCCAGCAGAAAGACCTTTGAAAACATGGTTTTAATACTCAGTTTTTGTCACCTGAGGGGAGGAATTCCTTTGTAGGTAAACAACAGGGTGCAGCCATATCAAACCGTTTGGAAGTCCAAAGTACACATGATTTTGTGTGACTTGGGACTCATGACTTTCATTCAGGTATAAAGAAACCTAATTTGGTCCATCTCCAGAGTTCCTAGGAAAGAGAATTTTTGGGGTATCAATGCAAGAAGAGGAAGGATGTTGGAACATCACCCAAAGAATGTTCCTACTTGGTTTTATGTCTTCAGTTACATTTAGAGGAGATGATTGCGATATATCTCAAGACCACATCCCATTAATAACACAGAAGAATTGATGCCTGTTGTTGAACATGAGGAGACATGACGAGTGACGAGAAACGCAAGTCTGTGACCAACCTCCTCCAACAAGTCACTGCAAGGCATTCTTACCAATCTTTCAACCCAACCATTGCTTCTGGGCAATGAGACCCAAAGGTGACATCTTAGATAAGATGACTGTTGATGGATTCTCTAATCTCAACTAAAGTAAACAGAGATCCATTGTCCCAAGCCAGTGGCTGGCACAAAGCCCTGATTCTCTTGACAGAGTTTAGACATGAAATAGGAGCCTTTCAAGCATTTTTTGAGAATGATACCTCTGCTTGGAGAAAAAAAACTTTTATCTCTTGAATGGCCCGCAGAATCAATAAGGATTCATATCTAAGGCTTTTCTCATCCAGGGAAAGGTGTCTGCTCTTGGCAGGTGATGTGGAGGACCTATTGTGTATGCTCTCATCTTTAGCCTTTTCAGCCTTAGAATTAATTGCAACCCAAGGACATACATCAAACCATGCATGTGAGTGGTTCTGAGAAGCCAACAGTAGGGCACCTATCTTCTGGAATTTATGAATTAACTTAACAGAGACCTTTGGCAAGACTCTGTGTGAGATGATATAACACAAGCCCTGACTCATGGACTTGCTGCCATTGGGTGAGGTATAGATGGATATGCACAAATAATTAGACTGGTTATTTTACCTCATATGCATAGTGGACAGCAAGCCATCTGCAGTGTGCTTGAGCAGCATCAGGGATGGGAGGACTGGCTTGGGGTCATGCAGGTGGCTACAGGATTGAGGAAGGAGGATTTGCCAGGCAGAACCCAGATTTCAAGGCCAAGGGACTAGAGTCTGGAAAAGCATGGACACATGGACCTATGGTCATGAAGACAGGGACTGTGTTGTAACTTATATAGTCTCATTGCCTACCCCAGTCCTGGGATATTTCAGTCACTCCATAAGTGTTTTGAGACTGATTACAATCCATTTTTTTCTTACAGGGTGGACAGCCTTGATGAGAGATAGCAACTTCTCTGTGTCTGGCTCCTTCCACATTCTGCTTAGTAAAACACCTCATAGAACTTCATTTAAGAAAGAGTGGAATTCCTTTAGAAGAGGTGTATTAGGGAGGTCATATATCACTCAATTTCGCACTGTCGGTTGGCAGGTCAAAATCTGGGATTCTGGTGTTCGATAACTCAGAGCTTCCAAATTTCATGTTGCTTTCCCTGGCCACCATTCTTTCATATATTTGTTCATTCAGTCAAAAAATCTTTACTGGGCATATCCTGGGTGATAGGAGCTTTCTGGGCATCAGGAATACAGAAGTGAATAGGACCCTGTACTTACAGAGCTCATTACCTATGAGAGGGAAACCCGTAGAAATAGGGAAACACATAAATGATCACGATACTTTCGGGCAAGGTAGTGCTGTGAAGATCTGATGGAAAATCGCTGGTGGGAAACAGTAGTTTTGGGCTGGGTGGAAAATTGGTGGTGGGAGACAGGTTTGGCTGCTTTCCACCCCACAGACAAGTACTGGTTGTGGTCACAGTGCCAGTCTCTAGGGGTCAGAATTACTGGTAACATTTGCCAACAGAAGTTTTTGCAGGAGTTGTTTAAACCCCTTGCTGGTTTCTAAGTGCAGCAGGATCTGTAACTGGGGGACCCCCATTTTACTGATCACACAAGTGCCTTAGGGATTGTGAGTGGAGACACCACTGCAGGGCAGAGTGAATTGATCTGTACGTGGAGAGAGTGAGAAATGGGAGAGGTCCAGGAGAGAGGAACCTGCATCTGGACATGCCAAGAGCAGGCGGGGCTGGGGGAAAACTAAAGCCTCTGCTGAGAGCTTGGACAAGGAAGGACTTTGGAGCAGGAACAGGGCTGTCTCATCTTGATGTGTGTTTCCACTGTTGTCTGTGCAGAGCAAGAGGGGACCTTCCTCCATGCTGCCTTCATGCCTCCGCAGGGTCTGTGTTGATCATTAATGCTCTTCTGTGGCTGGACCCTCTTTGGTGAATTCAAAGCAGGGCTGAGTTGGGTGTCCAGGCTGACATGGTGAATAACAAAGTCTAATCAGTGGACATGGAAAGACCAGCAAAAAAATCAACACACCTGGGCTGCACTTGAATTCCAGAGAGGTCTGAAATTAGCATGGATTGTAAAGTCATCCCTTAGAAGTACAAGAAACATGTCCAAAAGTATCCTTGTATGGAAGGTGGAAAGAATTCTTCTTTATGGAGGTATTGTGCATAGCCAAGTGCTTGCCACGTTATAGCTATTATGGACTGAATGTGTGTCCCCCAAATTCATGTTGAAATCCTAACTTCTAATGCGATAGTATTATAAGGTGGCCCTTAGGGAGAGATGTTAGAGGAGGCAAGAGGAAACCCTTCCTCTCTGCTCTCCACCGCAGGAAGGCATAGTGGTATTTGAAAACCGAGAACCCAGCTCTCTCTAGACCCAGAGCTGTCAGCACTGTGAAAATGGACTTTAAGAATGGTGAGAAATAAGTGTTTGTTAAAGCCACCTGGTCTATGGTAATCTGCTGTGGCAGCCTGAACTAAGACAATAGCCATTGCATTCAACAAATGTGTATCTCCTCTCCCACAGCCTACCGGGGCATTTGGACCAGGTGACCTCGAAGGGCCTTACCATTTAAATTTGATGAAAGATAAAAACCTCCGTTCTTACTGAGTTTCTAGTATTATGGCAACAACAAGAGAAACAGTCATTGAAATGCCTGCAGTATAATTGGGACCACTTGAAAGAAGAGTAAAAAGTGAGAAAACACAGTAAACAGTTAACAGATACTATTTAAGAAACAAGTGACAGGACGCTGAAAGCGTTGATCAGCCCATCTCTAATGGCAGTATATGGAAAGGGGCGTGGGTTGGAACTTAAGCAGAGTGTAGATGGGGCGGGGAGAGAAGAAGGATGGTTTACAATATACGCACAGCCATGGAGACAAGAATAAATACGTCTATGAAGAGACGAAAGCCTCCGGGCCTTCTGGCTGTGGGTAGGCACGTGTGTGGGCCCACACATCTTAATCAAGCAATCTCATGGAGTCACACTTAACTAACTTAGAACTTACAGTTATTTGGAAAGAGACAGTCTGCAGTTCAGGAAGATGGAGATGGGTTCGCCTTTGGAACACTTGAATTCTCGAGCAGGAGAATTGGAGAATTATAGTTCAAAAAGGAAAAGGTGAGGTATCTATAGCTCAGAGAGGTTAAGTAACTTTCTTAACCTAACACAGCTGGTCAGTGACAGACCCAGAATTAAAGCACGCCTGCCTTTCCTGGCATCATTTACAGGGCCTCTCATCTCAGAAAGAAGGGGAAGTTTATCTACTCACGGAAACAAATTATTTAAAGTGCCATAGAAGAATCAGTTACATAAAAGCGTGCTGGATTGTAGCCTGGCAAAGGTGAACGTCTTCTACGCTTGTTATCCTGAGTAATCAGCCTGTAGATTGAATGAGAACAAGGCCTCTGCGAGGCAGCAGTTTCTCTGTGAACCAAAAGTAATTTTTTTCCAATTAAAATACACTGTGTATTATCATGTTCATGTTGTAGCTTTTTTTTAAAGATTTTATTTATTTATTTGAGAGAAAGAGAGAGAGAAAGACCAGAGGGAGGGACAGAGGGAGAGGGAGAAGCAGACTCCACGCTGAGCAAGGAGCCCAATGCAGGGCTAGATCCCAGGACCCCCTACCTACTGAGCCACCCAGGCATCCCCCCTGCAGTAGTTTAATATAAATGAGCAGGTTTTTTTTTTTTTATGTATTTCTGGATTTGTATCTTTTTTTAATCTTTGGTTGTCTTTTATCTTAGAAGTATAAGGAAAATGGCATTCATACAAATGGAGAAGGCTCAAAGTTGATACTCTGGGGGTTTTATTTCCCTGAGAGTGTCCTGTAGTTAAGTAAGGGTAGGACTCACCTTGCTGCCCGGGCTTGTCCCTTCCTCGGATTCATTACAGCTATCACTGTATCTTCTGGGGTAAAAGTGGAATGTCGTCGTTGGACAAAACCAAAATTTTGTAAATCTGCTTTAAAGAACGCAGTTGCATATGTTCCTATTGTTGTGAATGCTGAGGAGTCCTTGCATTTTAGAAAGCTGTTTGGGGAAATGTTCATATTTTAGAACTTGGTGGCAGGCAGCCTGGTGCCTAGGATCTAAATGGAAGGAGATGCCCCTTCTGTCTTGAAATAAAGCCTTGCCTGGCCTTACGTCTCTGCATCTTCCTTTGGGTCCAACCAGGTAATGTAATGTGCTCCATCTGTGTCCAGATTTCTGCCACTAGAGATGTTTGATGGAACTGTGGAAGTATTGAAGGCACATTTCCTTCCACCTTCTCTTTGGCCATGTGGTGGGGGGATCTGGGAAGCGCCCACAGACCCACGATCCTATATCTCTGAAATCAGCGTGCAGACACCTGTGATCACCACAGGCCCGAATAAGAAAATGCACATGAAAGCACTTGCTGTTCACAACTTTGGAAATCCTCACCAATGTCAGGCATTAGTATGTTTCGACGTGTGAATGGATTTCGAAGCTCCTTTACATCTAAACTCAAAAATAGGGTTTGTTTTCCTAAATGAAAAAGACATGAAAACAGTCCTTTTAAAGAGAAAGTAAAATGTAAGCTCAACTCAGAAATACTAGTCCAAACTGGATTTTTAAAAAATTCTTACAGAGAATGCTTATTCAACCAGAATTATTACTAATCATACAACATTTAACAGCTCCCTTAAAAAGTTCTAAGTACCCACTGGCAATGTCAAGTGCTGCTTTATTTTCTCAGCGTTCATCTCTCATCTTGGAATCTGGCAGGTGAGATTAATATCATGAGGCATGTCTGCACCTGTTCCCGAGAAGGAAGGAATGGAAAAGATTCCAAAGCAGGTCAGGTGTTCTGGGAGATTAGACACCGAGGAATAGTATGGTGTTGCCTTGTATAGATTGTTTCTCTTTGTAGGGAATATTCCTAGTTCGTACTTGTTGAAGGTCAAAACAAGGGTTGGTTTTTTTTTCTGTTTTATTTAATGTACCATTTTAATGTACTTCTGAGTACTTTCAGTATCAGACAGATACCCAAAATAACATTTGCTGTGGACAATTTCCAATTTTGTTCTACGTCAATGACCATCACAGAATGAAATTTTGATATTGGGTGTTGCATATATTTAAAGTTGCTGTCCCCTGCCCCATAGAAAATATTTTGTCATTTTTTTTCTTTAAATCCTATTGTTTACATAATGTATTTACAGGCAGACTTAAAATTTTCAAAATAAATACTAATTTCTCTCTCCCACACGTACAAACACATTGGAAAAGGATTCTGTGACAGAACTTTCCAGTGTTTCATCACTGTGCACACACCAAATGCTTTCTCTAGCTAATGCATACTTCATCAGGCTTCTTCCCGAGCTTACAAAATAGAACTGATGACACTTAATATTACAAAGAGAATACTGAAGTCAAATAAAAAACAGACTTGCATCTTGTCGACTTTAATTAGATCCTTTCTGCCACAGAACTAAGCCATGTTCCAGAAAACAGTTGTTCTCCGGAAGCTACCACTGGAACATGTTACTCTTTGTCATTTCAGACCTGCAGTTCATAGAGCAAACAGTGCTGAACACTTTATATTATGTATTTATTAAGTCCTCACACCCACTCTGTGCTGGCTGAGGAGCAGAATTGGACAAAGAAGTGACTTGCCAAAGCGATACAGCTTGGGTTGTTATCCTATCTTCCGGTTCCCAAGCTGTACCCAGAAGAGCTCTGCTCCCTCACTTGTGGGTGCACGCACATCCTCTCTCTCTGTCTCTCTCTGTCTCTCTCTCAAATTCTTTGCACTTCTTTGTGCATCCGGGTAAATGTTCATTGGAAGCAAATTTCCTGAGCTGTGCACGCAGGGCCATGGCACTAAACCTGCGCCTCCAGTGGCTGTGCCCGTGACCACAGGCTGACCCTCCCATGCAGTCCCCCGGCTGCCCTGCCCAGACATCTGGCAGTGTGCATGGGGCTTGTGGGCAGTAGGACCCAAGAGCCTGCAGCCGAGGCTTTGCTGTTTTGGGAAAACTCATTACCCAAGTCAGGGAAGCAAAAATAAGGCTCGTTTGGGTTACATTAGACTACAAATTCAAGCTCTTCCGCAGACTTTAAACACTCCCTTTCAAGTACAGAAATATTAGAGAGGTGATGTCTCAGAAACGTCAAGCAGGGATGTATCTGTGATCAGGGGTTAAATCATCACAGGTCTGGGTCTCTTCACGGTACTTCTTAATGTCTTGCTTCCAGTCACACTTTTATTGGCAGAACATGCGAATTCCTAAGCAATGTGTGTTTTGACATTTGTATTGTGATTGTATACACTGCGTCGAGATGATAAACACATATTTTAGGGGTGAAAGTTACATACACTGGGATGGGGCTGTCTTTTGGGGGCTTTTCCCTACCAGGTGGGGACCCCTGGCATACAGCCTTAAAAGCCACTCCCAACACTAAAGAAATTAGGCTTTTTAAAAATAATTGATTAAGCTCAACTTCCAATTCTGGTGCATCATTGCATATCATAGGATACATCTGAAAGCCGCAGACCTTTGCAAACGTAACATATTTCTAAGTAGATCATGGTGGCCATGTAGCCTGGAAAGTGCTCAGATGCCTCCCTATGAGTAAAGCAGAGATGCTGTTTACAGTTAAAGAGCAAAGGCAATACTGCATGTTTTTCTAGCAAACCAATTTGGGCTGACATCTTGCAGGGACAGCCCTGCTGCTCTGTGATCCCAGCTGGCTGCTAGTACGGATCCCGAGGCAGGACTGGTTCTGCATCTGAAACGTGTTGCAGTTTTAATCCATGAGCAGGACTCCTGTCTGAGGGGAGTGGCTGCTGCAGGGCTGGGAGGGTGTGTGAGTGCGAACTGGCATCAGAGCAGCAGTAAGGGGCCCCCACGTGGCCCACGTTTTAAGAACTGTACGCTATGAGTGGCAGTCAGTTGAGGGAATTGCTCCAGTCCCACATTGTTGGTGTAGTAACAAGACCGAGCCGGAGACCTTGACAGTCACTATAAGGGAGATGCTCTTGAACGCTGCATGAGATGAGGCAGCCTGGTCTCTCTACCTGGCCTTTCTTACCTCCCCTTGCTCCCCTCCCTGACCCATGCTGTGGAGCTGCAGACCTGGGCTGCCAAAGTCAATGACTCCATAGAGGTTGCCACTGTTGTTTGGCTTTTGGGAAGCGTGTCTGTGTTTCCACCCTCATTTGCTCTTTGGTCAAGTGCCTGCCTACAGAAAATTCTAGAAGACATTGTAGTCCCGGAGATGATAATTTGCAGTAGCTCTCCTGAAAAGAAGTGATTGTAACTACTACAAAGGAAAAAAAATTAAAAGATCCTCCAACCCATAAAACAACTAAAAAGTAACTGAAATAGTTCTTAACTTTCTTACTGAAGTTCGGTATTTGGATTAATGCCATCCTTTTCGTCTTCATGTCATTGTGGTTGAGTATAATAGAATTCCCTGCATAATGGAGCTTTGGAACATGGGACAGGGCAGTTCTGTGTGTATTTTCCATTCAAGAAATCTTTTTTTTTTTTAAGATTTACTTATTTATTTTGAGAGAGAGAGAGAGAGCAGGGGGAGGGGTAGAGAGACAAGAGAGAGAGAATCTCCAGCGGATTCCCCCGCTGAGCGTGGAGCACAACGTGGGGCTTGATCTCACGACCCTGAGATCGTGACCTGAGCCAAAATCAAGAGTTGGATGCTTAACAGACTGAGCCACCCAGACGCCCCAATTTCTAAGTTATTTTAAAGTTTTTGAAAGGCAAGAAGTTCAAAGGTGAGAAGATCAAATCTTGAGCCCTGCCAAGACTGTGTGATTAAGCCTCCTGCAGTGGCCGCTATTCAGATCCTTATCTCTTGTGCTTCCCACGAGCAATTGATCTGTGTTAATTTATAGACCAGAAACCTCTTGCACTTGGCTGTAGAAAAATCTTAGAGCCCCATCGTGACCTGCTTCCACCGAGTACGGAGAACGTCATGGCTTTGCATGCTCACATCTCCCTCGCCCCATCTTAGCTTTACTCTGTTCCTTAACTTTAGTTCTCTTATAGTACATATGTTTTCTCTTTCTTTATTGCCTGCATCCTTTCCAGCCTGTTCTCTGGTGTAGGGTTGGGCATAAAAAGTAGTTGCTTTGGTTGGATGTGAGCATTTGGGCAGGTACCTCCCCACCCCTAGCAGAATGGCTGTCCCAGAACATGCATTTAGGAAATATTTGCTAAATCAGTGAGAGTTTACTCGATCCCATCTGTGCAATGGAGATACGATCTCAACCATTTGCCTAGCTTGAAGTGCCTTAAAATAATAATAATAATAGTAATAATAATGGCTAATATTTACAGAGGGCTTGCTATGTGTGTCTGTTTTTCATACAGTACCTTTATCCTAATGGTCCTGTGAGATAAGCACAATATTTATGCCCATTTTACAGATGTGAGTTCTGGAGTGGAAAGTATCTTATCTAAATTCAGGGAGCTAGAAGTCAAGGAGTGAGGATTGAACCTCTAGCACCTGGCATTGTACTGCTACCCTTCAATACACCATCCACGTGATAAACCGGCAGAAGCACGTCTCCCTAGAAGGAACTTGTAATGCTATAATTTATAATAGGAGACAGGAAATATATGTTTGGCTTTTGTCCCATTCCTGGCACGGAGCTCCTAAAGCTGTTGGATTTTTCTAAGCGACAAGAGCAGCCACAAAATTGTCTTTGTTATGTTAATGAGGCAACCTTTGGAAAGCTCTGGAGTAACCAATCAGGTGATTAGAGCTTTGGAACTTGGCAGTTTTACCTGCGAGACATTCTGGGAAGGGAAAGAGGGCTGGAGACTTTCAGTCACCAGCGGCCAGTGATTGAATCAATCATGCCTGTGTAGTGAAGCCTCCAGAAAACCCCAGAAGGATGAGGCTCAGAGAGTTTCCAATTTGGTGAACATGGGGTGACTGGGGGAGAGTGGAGCGCTCCGAGAGCGTAGAAGCTCCGTGCCCTTTCCCTATACCTTGCCCTGTGTATCTCTTCCATCTGGTCATTTCTAAGTCCTGTCTTTTCCTAATACACCAGTGATCTAGTATGGAAAACATTTCTCTGAGTTCTGTGAGCCACACCAGCAACAGGAGGAGGGGGTCATGGGACTCTCTGCATTATAGCCAGTGGGTCGACAGCACAGGTGACAACTGGGACTTGCGATGGGCATCTGAAGTAGGGGAGGGGACAGTCTTACAGGATGGAGCCCTTCCCCTGTGGGATTGGACCTATCTCCAGGCAGACAGTGGCAGAACTGAGTTAAACTGCAGAACCTGCAGCTGGGGTCTAAGAATTGCTTGCTGGTGTAGGAGAAACACATTATAGGGCTGGACACTCACCCGACTGTGGCACCAGCCTTCTCAAGGGCCCTTTGATCCAGGTCACCAAATTCCACATTGATTGCCCTGCTCTGACCCTGGAGCCAGGAACAGCAGACTGAGATGTGGGGCTGACAGCTTGGCAAGTTCTAATCCCAGAAGAGTTATGGAGTGGCAGAGTCAATCAGTGTTGTTTTTAGTTTTATTTTTTTTAAAGAAACAAAGACATGAAAAACGCTGCATTTACCGTGGACAGACTTGGAGGAAACTTAAATGCATATTAGCAAGTGGAAGAAGCCATAGGAAAATGCTACACACTGTATGATGCCAACTATATGACATTCTAGAAAAGGCAAAATTATGAAGATAATAAAAGGAATGGTGGTCACCAGGGTTACTGAGGAGGGAGGAATGAACAGGTGGAGCCCAGGGAAGATTTTTAGGGCAGTGAAACTATTCTGTGATACTAAAATGGTTGATGTTAGACATTTATCCAAACCCATAGAGTGTCCAACACCAAGAGTGACTCTAATGGAAACTGTGGACTTTGTTTGTTTAGAGAGTTTATTTATTTATTTATTTGAGAGAGAGAGAGAGAGAGAGAGAGAGAGAGAGAGAGAGAGAGAGAGAGAGAGCATGAGAGAAGAGAGGGTCAGAGGGAGAAGCAGACTCCCCACTGAGCAGGGAGCCCAATCTGGGACTCCAGGATCATGACCGGAGCTGAAGGCAGTTGCTTAACCAACTGAGCCACCCAGGCGCCCCGGAAACTGTGGACTTTGAATGATGATGACGTGCCAGTGTGGGTTCATCAGGTGTGACAAATGTACTACTCTGGTGGGGGAGGGCATTGATAACGAGGATGCTCTCCACGCGTGGGGGCAAGGGATATTTGGGAAATCTCTTACTTTCCTTTCAGTTTTTCTGTGGACCTAAAACTGCTCTAACAAATAAAGTCTGTTAAAAAAAGAAAAAGCTGCCCTCCTTGTACCCTTGACCCTCCCCACCATAGTCCATTGCTGTAGGGTTGCTAGATGTCTGGCAGATGTTCAGATTGCAGGGGAAAAGAAGGATAAGCTGATTTTGATTGAAATTCCAGTGTAGGTACCTTGAGGAATTTTAAAGAATCTCCGAGCCAGTGAGTGCTGTGGGATCCTTTTGTTTAGATTTGGCACCGGCTGGAAGGCTGTGCTGCCAGAGGGAGCCAACGTGGAGGATCGCCAGATCTGCAGCAAGTCCTGAAATGCGCCCTTTTTTCATCCAGAGATTTCAGTCCTGGGGCCAGGAGCCAAAACTTCTGTGACGTCTGTATCGCCCCAAGTGGCGCACAAGTCTCTTCCTCGATGGGGAGAAGAGAAGACACGCTCTCTCTTTTCTCCTCGCCTCCTTTCCCTCCCTTCTCTCCTCCCCAGTGAAAGCCCCAGCCCTCTTTCTGCGCCCTGTCGCTGGCCACTGCCCTCCCCTCCGTGTCCCCGTGGAGTGCACAAGAAGACATAGGCTGCGCTTGGCCTCCACCCAAGAGACCCAGGTCTCTAACCGTTGAAGAGATAAACACTGTGTTAGACTGGGTAGCTTTATTCATTTAACTTCCAATTTCTTGTCAAAGTAATATTGACAAGTTAAAAAAATTTTTTAAACAATTCAATTTTTTTAGAAACATAGCAACTTCTATCATTGCACATTTTCTGGTAGCTCTTAAATACAGATTCAGTTCTTAAATACAGATTCATATTTATTCTTTTAAAGGTTTTATTTATTTATTTGTCAGAGAGAGCACAAGCAGGGGGAGCAGCAGGCAGAGGGAGAAGCAGGCTCCCCACTGAGCAAGGAGACCCTTGGGGGGCTTGATCCTGGCACCCTAGGATCATGCATGACCTGAGCCAAAAGTCAGACGTTTAAATAACTGAGCCACCCAGGCATCCCTGGATTCATATTTTATAACTTTGAAAAAATATGTCCATACAGAACTCAAAGACTATAACAAATGAATAATAAGAAAGCCAAGTCTATATGCTTATATATAAGTGAATGCTGTATGCATTTACTTGGCTATATCCACATGCTCTAATTTCAAACTTTCTGTTCCCATTCCAGTACATTTTCTTCCACCCATATTGCTTCTCTAGATGATGAATGGCCCCATCATCTACCTGCTTGTCCAAGCCAGAAGCCGGCATGACATTTGTATTTTGTTAAGACTCCTTCGGTTGGGGCGCCTAGGTGGCTCAGTCAGTGGAGCGTCCAGCTCTTGATTTCAGCTCAGGTCATGATCTCAGGTGTGAGATTGAGCCCTGTGTCAGGCTCAGTGGAGTCTGCTTGGGATTCTCTCTCTTCCTCTCCCCCTGCCCCTCCCCCCACCTCTCTAAATAAATAAATTAAATCTCTTAAAAAAAAAAAAAGACTCCTTTGGTTGCAAACAAGAGCAACCACAGGTAGAACTGAGTTCCAGAACGGAGCTCCTTAAGCTGGTGTGGATTCTCTCGTGTTCATTCATTCTCTCTCCTGGCCACTCTCAGCCTCTCTCCTCTCATGTTCTCTCTGCATGTTGGTGCATTTCTGCTGCCATGGAGGAGCTTTGCCCCTGCAGTGGGGACTGTGGCCGCAGGTTTGACTCATGCTGGCTTACCCACCCGAGAGTGCAGCAAGCCTCCTGGAACAAGTTCAGGAGGTGCAGGTCCGAGGAGGACGTGACCTGGGCGAGCCTAAGTCACGGGAGGACCCTCACAGAGCTTTAACCGGTGTTTTGTAAGTTGTAAATTTGAACATTTAAAACGTTTATAGGCATTTCTAAGTCATCCGTGTGACTCTCTGTATCTCTCACTCGCAAATTACACGAGCTTACGGTGTCCTCTTATTGGTAGAAAGGCTGCAGGACACACACCGACACTCTCAAACCTTCTCCCTGGCCCCATCCATCCCTCCTCCAGACATCCAATTAACTACCGAGTTCTGACAATTCTTTTTCCCAGCGATCTCTCAAATTCTCTTCTTCCTTCCCCTCCCTGTGGCTCCTTTTAGGCAACTTCACTCATCTTTCTGGCCAGTTAAGATTTCTGTGCTCAGACCACTCTCTCTGCTGCCAATGGACTAAAGTCCCAAGGCCTTCTCTCCGTGATTTGGCCACTCTACTAATATCTATGATGATAGATAATATTTCTGCCATCAGTGCTTTATATTGTGAATGTTTATTTATATACTTACTGAATATTGAATGTAGTATATTGAAAATTTTCCATTATTGTCACTTATTACCACATCCTAGGTCCATAGCTTTCTACTCACTTTTAGGGAACAGGAGCGGCAAGATCAGCACAAATTAATAAAAAATACTCTAAGAAAGGGTGTTATTGTACCTAAAATAAACAAAAAATACTGTCACTTGAGATTTATTGACCTCATGTGCCAGTTATATTAGACAAGACTAAGATACCACACCAAAGCAAATTCTAGATGGATTAAATAATATAAAATAAAATAATATAATATAAAATAATATGAAATAGCAAATCAAATCACACAGTCTCTGGGAAGAAGTAGTTTTGAGATCTTTGAAAGAGGGAAGAACTTTCTTCAGTGAAAGAAAAAAAGGGGGGGCACATATGTTGCTTAGTTGGTGAGGTGTCTGCCTTTGGCTTAGGTCATGATCTCAGGGTCCTGGGATCGAGCCCCACATCAGTCTCCCACTCAGCATGGAGTCTGCTTCTCCCTCTTCCTCAGTCCCTCCCCCGACTCGTGCTCTCTCTTCTCTCAAATAAAGTAAAATCTTTAAAAAAGAAATAAAGAATATGTGGATAGATTGAATGACTAATAAGATTGAAAGCAACCATAGGTGACAAAGCATGGAGGATAATAACATTGAAAGTCAAATATTAAATGGTGAAAAATATTTCCAAAGTTGATAGACTGCAGGATTAATATCCTTACCATACTAAGAATTTATACCAATTTCTACCGTAAAAGACTTAACCTAGTTAAATGAGTGAAAGAATAAGTTGTATAGATGCGTAAGGCATGGCAAATAAACACGTAAAAATGTTACAACTCACTAGTAATTAAAGACATGCGAATTACAGCAATGTATATGTGTGACCTAGAAAACGAAAAAAATTAATTTTGGCGAGGAGCCAGGCATTCTATGGGAGACTTGCTATGGGTGAAAATGAGCACTTTCTTTCCTCCTAGTGTCTTGTCTGAGGGCTATAGTTTTTTCTGGGAATGAACCCTAAAGGCATCATCCAAAATAAACAGAAAGATATTTATCCCAAGTTGTTCTCCTTTTTATTTAAAATAACCAAATATCCCCAAGGAGTATGTTGTTAAATGATCTTTTTTTAAATATTTAATTTAATTTAATTTAATTGACAGAGAGAGACAAGAGCAGGAATACAAGTGGGGGGGGTGGGAGAGGGAGAAGCAGGCTTCCCACCTAGCAGGGAGCCCGATGCGGGGCTTGATCCAGGACCCTGGGATTATGACCTGAGCCGAAGGCAGATGCTCAACGACTGAGCCACCCAGGCACCCCAAACTCTCTTTAATCATACTTAGTATTGTGAAAACCTAAAAAAATTATTTTATGAAGTATCTTTATTAATGTTAAGAAATACTTGTTATATAATATGACTTGAAAAGCTCCATACAAAATTGTGTGTGTGTGTGTGTGTGTGTGTGTGTGTGTGTGTATAATTTGGTCTCAATATAACTTAGATAACAGATTGAGAGGTTAAAAACAAAGTGTTAACTGTGGCTGCCTCGGGAGTAGTTTTGGGTGTTATTTTAAAGTTCTGTATACCTTGTGTGAATTCCATATTGTCTCTAACGGACGTGTATTATTTTCAGTCAGAAATTTGGAAAGTCTCTAACTGTGTGGTATTCTCTGACTTTGTGTCCATTTCAACCCTGCTACTAATTTATCCTTTCTGTAATTCTGCTACTTCACCCTTAAAACAACACTGGTAATAGCTTGCCTTGTGAGAAGCAAATGAAATTTATGTGTTTGCACAAATGCTTTTTCCCAGCTTTATTGAGATATGATGAACACATTATATTGTATAAATTTAAGGTATACCAAGTGACTTGATCCATGAATGAATTGCGAAGTGATTATACTAATAGTCAACACTCTCTTCACCTCGCATAATTATCATTTCTTCTTCCATGTGGTGAGAACATTTAAGATCTACTCTCTTAGAAACTTCCAAGTGTATGATGTAATGGTATTAACTGTAATCACCACACTATACATTTAATCCCCCGAACTTGTTCATCTCACCATTGGAAATTTGTACCCTTTGACCACCATTTGTCCGTTTCCCTCACACCTCAGCATCTGAAAACCACCATTCTACTCTCTTGTTTCTGTGAGTTTGACTTTTTTGGATGACGTGTGTGAGTACATACACTACTTGTCTTTCTCTGTCTGACTTGTTTCACTTAGCATAACGCCTTCAAGGACCATCCATAATGTCATCAATGGCAGGATTTCTTTCTTCTCTGTCGTTGAATAATATCCCATTTTATATAAATACGTTTTCTTCATCTCCCCATCACCCCATGGACACTTGGGTTGTTTTCATGCCTTGGCTATTGTGAATAAGGATGCACTGAACGTGGGGGTGCTGATATCACTTGGAGAAATTGATTTCATTTCCTTCTGTTATGTATTCGGAAGTGGGATTCCTGAATCATAGGGTATTTCTATTTTTAGTTTTTGGAGGAACCCTCCATACTGTTTTCCACAGTGACTGCACCAATTGAATTTCCAGGGTCCCCTTCCCTCACATCCTCCCCAGTACTTGTTACCTCTTATCATTTTGATGACAGCTGATATCTCAGTGTGGTTTTGATTTCCATTTCCCTGACGATTAGTGATGTTGAACATCTTTTTTTTTTTTTCCTTAAGATTTTATTTATTTATTTGACACAGAGAGAGAGATTACAAGTAGGCAGAGAGGCAGGCAGAAAGAGAGGAGAGAGGACGAAGCAGGATCCCTGCCGAGCAGAGAGCCCGATGTGGGCCTCGATCCCAGGACCCTGGGATCATGACCTGAGCCGAAGGCAGAGGCTCCAACCAACTGAGCCACCCAGGCGCCCATGAACATCTTTTAATGTACTTGTTGGCCATCTGTATGTTCACTTTGGAAAAATGTTTATTTAGGTCCTCTGGCCATCTATTAATTGGATTACTTACGGGGTTTTTGCTATTGAGTTGAAGGAGTTCCTTACGTATTTTGGATATTGACCCCATTGTCAGATACACGGTTTGCAGATATATTTCCCCATTATGTAGGTTGTCTTTTCATTTTATTTTTTCCATTGCTGTGCTGTCCTCCCTTCTGTTAATTTGGCAGTTTTTTTCCCTTGTTCCTCGAAGGGTAAATTTTCCCATTCTTTCTTTTCTTTATTTTATTTTATTTTATTTTAATTTTTTAAGTTTTTATTTAAATTCATTAGTTAACGTATTGTGTAACATTAGTTTCAGTAGTAGAATTTTGCGATTCATCACTTACATACAGCATCTAATGTTCATCGTAAGTGCCCTTCTTGATACCCATCACCATCTAGCTCATTTTCCACTCCCCTCCCCTCCAGCAGTCCTTAGTTTGTTCTCTACAGTTAGGTCTTTTTCTCCTCCATCTTCATGTTTTGTTTCTTAAATTCCACATGTGAGTGAAATCATGTGGTATTTGTCTCTCTCTAACTTATTTTGTTTAGCATTATACTCTTTAGTTCCAACCACATCATTGCAAATGGCAAAATTTCATTCTTTTTTATGACTGAGTAATATTTTATATATATATATACACATATATAGTAGTAATTATAGTATAGTAACTTTAGTAGTATAATATACTATAGTAACTATAGTAATAAATTAGTAATATTATATATGTGTATGTATGTATATACATACCTCTTCTTTATCTATTCATCATTTAATGGACATTTAGGTTCTTTGTTGATAATACTGCTATAAACAGCAAGGTACATGCCTCCCTTTGAATTAGTATTTTTGTATCCTTTGGGTAAATACCTAGTAGTGCAAATAATGGATTGTAGGGTAGTTCTATTTTTAACTTTTTGAGGAAATTCCATACTGTTTTCCAGAGTGGCTGCACCAGATTGGGAATGCACCAGATTGCATTCCCAGCAACAGTGTAAGAGGGTTCCCCTTTCTCCACGTGCTCACCAACACTTGTTTCCCATATTCGTTCTTTTTTCTTAATATAAGCATTTATCTCTATATTTCTAAAAGTTCCCTTTAGAACTGTTTTTACTGTGTGTCATAACTTTTGGTATATTGTATTTCCATTTCCATTTGTTTCAAAATTTTTTATGTCTGTTTTGGCTTTTAATTTAACCCATTGAGGGGAGCCTGGGTGACTCAGTCATTTAAGTGTCTGCCTTCAGCTCAGGTCATGATCCCGGGGTCCTGGGATCAAGCCCTGCGTCAGGCTCCCTGCTCTGTGGGGAGCCTGCTTCTCCTTCTCCCTTTCCCCCTGCTTGTATTCCCTCTCTCGCTGTCTCTCTCTCTGTCAAATAAATAAATAAAATCTAAATAATAATAGTAGTAGTAGTAGTAATAATGATAGATAACAACAACAACAATAATTTGACCCATTGGTTGTTCAGGAGTGTTTTGTTTAATATCTAGTAATTTGTGGATATTCCAGTTTTCCTTCTGTTATTCTAATTTCACACCATTGTAATTGGAAAAGATACTTGGTTTGATTTCAGTCTTCTTGAATCTAATACTTGCTTTGTGACCTAATATGTAATCTATCCTGAAGAATATTTCATGTGCACTTGAGAAGAAATGTGTATTCTGCTACTGTTGGATAGAATGTCTGTATATGTCTGTTAGGTCCATTTGGTCTGAAGTTTAAGTCCAGTGTTTTCTTATTGATTTTCTATCTATATGATCAATCCATTATTGAAAGTGGGGTATTTAAGTCTTCTACTATTATTGTATTATTGTATATTTCTCCCTTCAAGTAAGTTAATGCTCCAATGTTTGGTGCCTATATGTTATAATTGTTATATTTTCATGACGATTTGACCCACTCATTATTATATTATAAACTTTTATGTCTCTTGTTACAGTTTTTGACTTAAAGTCTATTTTGTCTGATAAGTGTGGTTATCCCTGCTCTCTTTTGTTTTCCATTTGTATGAATATCTTTCCATTACTTTGAGCCTCTATATTTCCTTTTAGCTGAAGTGAGCCTTTTATAGACAGGATATAGTTGGGTCTTGGTTTTTACACACTTAGTTACTTCATGCCTTTTGATTGGAGAATTTAAATAATTTACATTTAAAGTAATTATTGATAGGTAAGGACTTGCTAGTGCCATTGTATTGTTTTCTGACTTGTATTTCCTGTATTCCTTGCTTCCTCTCTTGCAGCTTTCCTTTGTGAATTGATTTTCCATAGTGATAAGCTTTGATTCCCTTCTTTTTATATTTTGTGTATCTACTGTAGGTTTTTTACTTTGTGGTTACCATGAAGCTTACAGAAAACATCTTATAAATATAACAGTCTATTTTAAGCTGATAATTACTGAACTTCAATCACACACAAAAGCTCTACCCTTTTGTCTTCTCCCTATATGTGTTTTTGATTTCACAATTTACCTCTTTTTTTATGTTATATGTCCACTGACAAATTATCATAGCCATATTTTTAAATACTTTTGTCCTTTAACCTTTATACTAGGGTTGATTAGCACCCCAGCACATTACAGTAGTAGAGTAGTCTGAATTTGACTATATGTTTGCCTTTACCAGTGTGTTTTATATTTTCTTTTTTTTTTTTAAGGTTTTATTTATTTATTTGACAGAGAGAGAGAGATTACAAGCAGGCAGAGAAAGCAGGCAGAGAGAGAGGAAGAAGCAGGCTCCCTGCCGAACTGAGAGCCCGTGTTTTATATTTTCATGTTAAACTTAGCATCCTTTCATTTCAGCTTGAAAATTATCTTTCAGCATTTCTTGCAAGGTAACACTAAATGGTGATTAACTTCTTCAATTTTTGTTTGGGAAGATTTTTATTTTTATTATTATCATGTTCAGTTAGCCAGCATATAGTGCATCATTCGTCCTTTATGTAGTGTTCAGCAATTCCTTAGTTGCATATGACACCCAGTGCTCATCACCACATGTGTCCTCCTTAATACCCATCACCTGGTAGGAAAGTTTTTATCTCACTTTCCTTCCTAAAGGACAACTTGGCCAGGTGAAGTGTTCTTGGTTGGCTGGTTTTTTTTGTTTGTTTGTTTTTGTTTTTTTCTTTCACCACTCTGTCATTCCACTCTCTCCTGGCCTGTAAGATCTTTGCCGAGAAACCCCCTGACAGCCATATGGGAATTTGCTTCTGTGAGAGGATTTTTTTCCCCTCCTGCTGCTTTTAAAATTCTCATCTTGTCTTTGATTTTAGATAGTTTTATTATAAACATGTCTTAGAGACTATCATTTTGGGTTGAAATTTTGGGAAGGCTCAAAAGCTTCATGAACTTGGTGTCCAAATGCCTCTCTAGATTTGAGAAGGTCTCCACCATTGTTTCTTCAAATAAACTTTCTGCCCTTTCTCCTTCTCTTCTTTTTGTGGCACTGTGATGATACATATATGTTATTTCTCTTAATGCTCTTCAAAAGTTCACAGAGGCTTTCTTCACTGTTTTTTGTTCTTTATTTCCTTTGTTCTCCTCTGAGTGGATCATTTTAAATGACCTATCATCTACTTCACAGATTCTTTCTTTGGCTTTATCCAATCTGCTGTTGATACTTTCTATTGCATTTTTAAATTTCATTCATCATATTCCTTGGTTCCCGAATTTATTTGTTTCTTTTTTATGATTTCTGTCTCTCTGCTGAACTTCTCATTTTAGTTGCATATTGTTTTTCTAATTTTGTTGAATCATCCTATGTTTTCTTATAGCTCACTGAGCTTCCTTAAAGCAACTATTTTGAATTCTTCATCAGACAGATCACAGATTTTTATTTCTTTGGGGTCAGTTACTCAAAAATTATTGTGTTCTTGTGGTGGTGTCATGCTTCCTTGATTTTTCATATTCCTTGAAGTCTTGCTTTGCTGTCTTCCTGTTTGAAGTGAAGTCACATTGTTCTCTCTTTACTGACAGGCTTCAGGAAAGAAGTACATTCCATTAGCTCTGCTAGGAATTCTGAGGCTTTCTCTCAGACCTTTGCTATGGATACTCTTGCTCCACACTTTCTGTTTCTTCTTGGGAAGAAATTCTTAAGATTGTATGCCTTCTCTCAATTCTGCAAAGTCATACCAGGTACTGATAGCCTCCTGTTTTCTTCTTTTCCCTCAGGAAGTGCTGAAAATGCTCAAGTTTGTGTCCTCTATCTCAGTGTCACAGAGCTTGCCCAGTTTTTTTGCGTGTGCTCACTTGCCATCTGCAAAGGCTCACTCTTGCCACCATTCAGGATGTGTATAGGGAGATGACCACAGGGTGAGGGGTTCAGGTACACAGAGCATTGGGTTGCCTGTGGGCCAGTTGGGAGGGTCTGCAGGTAGGGTAACCAAAGGCTCATGGTGGGCTTCCTGATAGAGTCAGTGAAGTAATGAGTAAGATCTGTGTGCCTTGGAGGGCATCAAAGAGACCTGGCTACTGGTCTACCTGCATCTTCCTGTCTTTCAGCCATGCAGTGTATCACAGTTTTCTGGTAGGGTGAGGAAGAAGTGGGTCTCTTTGGTGGTGTCCTGCACATCTAGGGAAGACAGATGCTCACTCATATATTCTCACTTCCCCAAATGGGAGAAATCATGAATCAAGAAGGTCTCCCTTGGCCCTTAGCTGTGCTGCCTTGAAAGAAGAGTGACACAGGTAAAACTAAATTATTCCTCTTACCCTCTTCAATGGGTCCAACCTCAGATTCTTTTTAAGCTCCAGAGGTATGCTGAAACATCTTCTCTGGACTATTAGACTTTCACAAAGGCATTCTCATTGTGGGTGATTATCAAAATATGAGTTCTTTGGAAGAAGATAATGGAAGATGGCTATTTTGCCATTTTGATCTCACAAATATTTTCAAAAAGTAAAAAATTGACAGCAGTTATGAATTGAAATGTGGTACTATTTGTGTCAAATGTTTCTTAACTTGTAAAAGTATTATGTAGTAATTAGCATGGTCAGAGAGAGAAATGCCATATAATCTCTCTTCTGTGTAGAATCTAAAAATAATTTTATTTTTTAAAAAATATTTATTTGAGAGAGTGAGAGAGAGCACAAGCAGAAAGAGAGGCAGGCAGAGGGAGAGGGAGAAGCAGGCTCCCCGCTGAGCAAGGGAGCCCAATGTGGGGCTCAATCCCAGGACCCTAGGACCATGACCTGAGCTAAAGGCACCCACTTAAATGACTGAGCCACCCAGGGGCCCCAATTAATTAATTTTTAAAAACCAAGCTCATAGATGCAAAGAATAGATTGGTGGTTGCCAGAGGCAGGGGGTGGGAGGTGGAAATATGAGTGAAGGGGGTCAAAGGGTAAATGTAAAATAAAATAAGATAAATATCAACAATTTTAAAAATAACATGGTAGAGGAGTAGTGATGTTTGCTATTTCATCCCATCATTTGGGGTTTAATTTTCCTGTTATCTAACTGTGTGCTTTTCTGCCCATGCCAGGAAATCCCTGGGTCCCTCCCCTGTTCCCAATTTGAGCAACATTCCCTGAAACGGGTTTCGGCTTTTAGAAAGGTGTGCACAAAGAACAGCCCATGGGGAAATTTACAAGTAGGAGAGGACTTTGCGTTATAAGTAAGTGATTCAATCTTGGAAGTATACCACATCAAGGGAGAGAGACAAGATCAGAAGTAGGAGATGGACTTAGAAAGGTGGGCAGGATAGATGAATGAACATAGGCAGGCTTACAGATGGAGAAGCTAAGAGAATGAACGAGGCAGAAACAGGTAAACCAAGGCAGTTCTGCAGCAATTTATAAGAATTTGGAAGGCAGTGCCTCCTCTGGAGAGAAATGTTTTCACATAGGACAACACATTCCACAGTGCTGGGTACTGAGTTGGATCTAGCATAACGAAATCAATAATTTATATCTCTTTGGTTGAGGACATTTAGTATAGTACCAAAACTCATGAAATGGGCCAATGGGAGTTAATGATGGTAAGATAACCAGAGATTTCTAATAAGATTTGGGATTTTTCTCTAAGCAAGGCAATTTCAAATAATTGGCTCCTGGGCTCCCTAAGGAAAGGGGATTTTCCAGATCATCCTTTTGTTGTAACAGACAGAATATGTGGAATGCTCTCTAAAATGTTATAGTATCAGTGACTTTAAATAATTTAATCACCAAAATCTTATTATCCTCCTGCCTGTGGGCTTTCTAGCAGAGAGTACAATTATATTAAATGTAGGAAACAAATGGACTCTAAATTCAAGTGTGGGTACAGACTTACTTGGCATCTCATTGCCTTTCTGAAAGTCTCATTACTCTCAGATTCCTTGTTTTCCTTTCTTCATGGTTGGCAGAGACTGCACACTCTTAAAACGATTGCAGGCAGTCAGGGCAAGAGGAGACCTGAGTTCACCAACCTCATCTACATAGACGGGTAAATGCATCTCAGTCCTTAAGAAAGAGCAAGGAAAGTGCTGATAAAGATGAGCCAAGGTTCTGATGCAGAATTCATCGAATGACAAATTTAGTATTGGCTACACAGTCTGTGAAACATCAGATATATTGTTCCTAGAGTCTGTGGTCTTTTAGTTTGGGGAACTTGGGTGTTTTCTTTTTTCTTTCTTTTTTTTTTAACTCTTTATTATGAAAAATTGTAAACACTTGCAAACATAGAATATATGATGAACCTCAGTCTCAGATCGTGTTCCCTGGAGACAGACTCAGAAGCAGGGGTTTGGTGCAGGTGGATTTCTAGGGAGAACTGTGGTGATCACAGGCCAGGCCAGGGGGAGATGCTGAGCTGCAAGTCTCAACAATAGCCTCAGCCAACTCTGGGACCTCTGGATGGGCATGGCCCTTAAAGGATCTCTCCTTCCTTGAAACAAGTGTCTGGTCTTTGTACATGAGCTCTTCCTAGAGAGGGAGGCACAGCCTTGGACAAGCAGTGCTCTTCCACTAAGGGAAATGCCTTTGGAGGGGCTCAGCCAAAAGCCTTCCTCAGCCGTCAGTCCCTCATCGAGGGTGGCCTCAAGGGGAGCACTCGGCACTGACCGACAGTATACACTACATTTACCCATCACGCAGCTTCCATGATTGTCCACCTAGAGCCCATCTCCCTTTTGTCCACCTCCACCCACTTCTCCCCCTTCCAGCCCCATGGTTTGTTGTTTATTTTTTGTTTTTTAACAACTTACTGAGTTAAAATTCACTCATCTGAAGTGAACAACTCAATGATTTTTCAGTAAATTTCACCAAGTTATATAACCATACCCCCAATCCAGTTTTAGAATCTCTTTATCACTCTTAACAGCTTGCTCCCTTTTAAAAAAATTATTCCTGGTACATTTTGAAGCAAATCACTTCAGTGAAGTTTTAATGCAATTAAGTTCTTAACTGAAGGGATCTATTGATAGGAAAAAGACAGGACTCACATTTTTATGAGTAGAGTGCCATTTACCTGTTATTTGAGGTCACATCATGTAAGAGCTTGGGAGATGTAAGGCAGGTTCTTTCCAGAGAGAATGATGCTCACTCCCTTTAAGTGAGTTATTCCCAGAGGTCATCTAAGAATACCACATCTGACAGACGGCTCTGTTCATTATAGTTCTACTCCATTCCTCGAGAGAACTTGTGTCAGAGACAGGGAGCTGTGCAAGTATTAGTGTGTGCAAGACAGCAGGTGGTAAGGGAGGGCTTTCCAAAAAAGGAAATAGTAGCTCCAATGAGAGACCACCTTTGTATGGCATCAGAAAGAGGAGAAGTCCTAGGTAGGGAAAAGATGGAAAGGAAATGATAAAAGACAAAGGGAGAAAATTCCATTTGTTAAGTGGCCAAGACAAAAAACAAGGCATTTTCTAAGGTTTGTATAAAAGCCTTTGCACATTTGTCATCCTGTTGATAAATAAGTGGTCTAGAAAAGCAAAAGGGACAATTTTTAAGATAAAATATAATTCACTACCATAAATTCACCCTTTTAAGATATAAAATCCGGTGGTTTTTAGTATATTCACTAGATTATAGAAACATCACCACTAGATAATTCCAGAAACTTTTCATGACCCTCAAAATAAACTCTGTACCCGTTAGTGGTTACCTCCCCTTCCCTCTACCCCACCTCCACTGCAGACTTTGGTAATCACTAATCTTATTTCCATCTCTATAGATTTCCCTATTCTGAACATTTCATATCAATGGAAACACACACTTGTACTCTTATGTCTCATTTCTTTCCCTTAGCATAATGTTTTCAATATGTTTGCAGTATTGTATACTATATACCAGTACTGAATTCCTTTTTATGGCTGAATAATATTCCTGTACGAATGTGAATATACCACAAATTGTTAATCCATTCATCAGTTGATGGCCATTGGGTTATTTCCACTTTTTGGCTAGTATGAGTAATTTTGCGGTGAAATTCAGGTACAAATTTTTATAGGCATAAATATGTTTAATTCACCTAGCAATGAAATTGTTGCTGGGTCCTCTTATAACTCTCTTTCTACATTTTGAGGAACCACCATCCCGTATTCCCCAGAGGGACTGCACCATTTTTACATTGCCACCAGCAATATGGAAGGATTTCAATTTAACCACGTTCTCACCAACACCTGTCATTTCTGCCTTCTCAATTTGCTTTGTTCTTACATGATAGCCATCCCAGTGTACATGAGCTGAAAAGGCACATTTTAAAAGACTCTGGCAGCAAAGAAAGGTGAACGCTAGAAACATAAGCTCTATGCTTGGAGCCCTCGGTTCTGTGCCCACAAAGAATAAAGATTTGTGGGCACGGTGCATGGGTTTGGTGGCCATTGGTGCCGAGAACCCTGTCATTTGCAAGACTGTGAGGATGTCCTTTCTGGTCTCACTCATTAAACAGAGCCTGCTCTGTTTTATAACAACCAGAATGATCAAAGCTTATGGTTATTTTCAAATAAATGTCTATGTAAACACACGCACCAGGTTAAAACACTAGAAACAGAATGTGCTGAAGAGAGTGAGAAATGTAAATAATTCTGGTCGCACTGAAGAAAGGGTGTCTCTGCCTAAGGTGGTTTTTGTGAGTTTTTTAAGTATTGCTGTATATGGCTTTTTATTTGTGTTTTTGTTTGTCCAAATAGAAGAGAAGGTGGTGAAAGAACTTTCTTCTAGAAAACTATGAGTCAAGGACAGCAACCTTGTTGAAAGTATGTCCTGGGGCCCCTTTGGCCCTTGGACAGCATGTTAGGCTGTAGTTGGCCTTGAAGTTTTTTTGTTATCAAAGGTACTTTTAGTATTTGGCTTGATGCCTACAATTACCTGTAAAAGTTAAAAATAGAAGTTAGCGAGTCTTAGATCTGTCTTCTCAGGGCTCAAGTACCTTAGAAGGGCTTGCCAGACATCGTGGGGGGATTTGGAGCAGTAGATGAAGTATTTACAAATGTGAATTTTCCATGTTCTTTGTTCCCATTCCATTCCAGAGAATGTTTTTGGGGGCCAGAGAGGATGGGATCTGAACAGTCAGCTAGCTCCTGAAAACACGTCCTCTTTTCATGGTCCTTACTGCCTCTTCTGTTCCCCTCTTCTTCATCTCCTCTTCTTTTGCTACATTGTTTTTTCTGCTCTCTGGTTTCTCTTCTAGGATAATGACTAGGGTTGCTAGGAAAGTGTCTTTTCAAAGGAGGCAACAGGAGGCAATGCCAGGAAACCCCACCATCGAGAACTGTGTGACCATAGTTGGGTCACACTGTAGCCAGTCACCCCTGTCCTCATCAGCAGAACGAGGGGCTTCCGCAGATGGCCTCCCAGGTGCCTATGCTTTGGAGGCCAGACATTTATTTTTCTGAATAGCACAGATGATGCCGTTACGAAGGAGTTCTAGAAGCTTCAGAAACCTGGAAGCTGAGAGTGCCTGTATTAGTCATGCATTAGTCAGGGTTTTCCAGAGAAACAGAGCCAATAGGGTGTGTGTACACATGATGTTTTATATATTTTATATAAATATATATATATTATTGTAAGGCATTGGTTTACAATTTTAGAGAGGCTGACAAGTCCCAAGATCTACAGGGTGAGTCAGCAGGCTGGAGACCCAGGACTACTGATGATGTAGTTCTCAACCAAAGACTGAAAGGCTCAAGACCCAGATGGAGCTGATGTTTCAGCTCTAGTTCAAAGGCAATTAAAAACAGATGGCCTCCCTTCAAGGCACTCAGGCAGGAGGATCTCCCACCTTCCCAGCCTTTTTGTTCTATCCAGGCCTTCAACTGATTGGATGGGGCCCACCCACACTGGGGAGAACAATGTGCTTTACTCAGTCTGCCTATTCATATGTTAATCTTTCAAAAAAAAAAAACCGCACCCTCACAGACACACACAGAATAGGATATCCTGTGTTCGTGTCAAGTTGAAACACAAAATTAAGCATCTCGCCCCTAGTCAAAGATACACCAAATAGAAGCTAAGGAAGTATCCGAGTTTGTCAACTCTTCACCCCTTACAGCTCATGATATTTAAACTTTTCTAGTTGTTAATTGTTAAAGTATATATGTGTGTATGTACATGTATTTTATATTTTACAATTTATAATATATTTAATTTATATTACAAATATACAAAAAATATATCTATATGTATATTTAAAAATGGTTCAAAAGCAAGCATACGTAGTGTGCCTTTCAGAAAAATCTTGAGTGAGCAATATTTCTGCTGAAGTCCTCTTGTGGCCCTGAGGTAGTGCAGAACCATTCTGTCAGGAAGAGAGCAGGAGAATGATGCACGAAGCTCCTGTGGGCCCTGGGCCTTAAATGCTGGAGACATGCTTGGTTCGTTGAAAGAAGGATCAGGTGGGCAGGGCTCAGAGTCTTGTTTAGGACAATTTTAAAACTTGAGGAGGGCAAGAGAAGCATTTTTGGCAAGAGCTTCCTTTTTGGAATTGGAGAAACCACTGAGAGAAGCTCCAAGCTTTTGGTCTGGGGATCAGGGGCAGACCAGAGTGACTCTCCGTCAGTAAGGACAGCGGCTATTTACACAGCACATCGGGAGGGGCTCTCCATGGTGCCATGTTCCAAAACTCCTGCCGGAGATGGGCATGGCCAGACAAGGCCTGGAATATTCCTTAACAGTGACTGATAACGATCCAAGTGTAAGCTACAAAGGTTCAGAGTCTTTCTATTTCTCTGTTGAATTTGATTGTCACTAAAGAGGTTTTACACTCTTATTTTAGTGATTTGTGTTTACAGAGACAGTTTCCTTGTAATAGTATGAACTAGAGGTCTTACCAGTGATCTATACCATGACTAACAGTCTTTGCCCAAAGGCCGCCCCTAAGTTTTAGGCATGGCTTCAAGGAGACAGTAATTCTAAATTATCACTCAAATTTCAAGATGGTAATTTGGGGTTAGTGGCATGCCTTCTTAATGGAGCTTATCAACTGGGAAGAAGTTTTGCCTTCTTTTTTTTCATGTGAAGGTTCACGCTAGACACAAAAATAGTATGGTTTTATAGGTTGTGACATGTTGTCTTTGAACGTGTTGCAGCCATCACATTCAAGGTCATGTGCCATCTTATTTCCCTCTGTGCTAAGTGTGGAAGGTCAATGTGTGGCTTCCAGAAAGAAAAAAAGAAGAAGTCCACCAGCGAGCATGATTTTGCCCAATATGGGGACTAGGACAAATAGGAAATATGTTCTAGAAGCTGCTGGCTACATAGCCATGGGGGGAGTTTTTGTTATAACCTCAGCCTTGCAGTGGTTTGAGCAAGAGAGCGGCTGTTTGACCTGGAATGTCTGGCACCTGGTTCATTTATTACCTTCCTCCTAAAAGAGCACATTAATTGAAGAAAACATTTCAGTGCACATACAATGCATGTGTGTACATTTACCAGGGAACGCTTTACAGTACTCAGCCATCAAATTTACAAATGTCAACCAACTCTGTGGCTTATCATAGAGTTTTTGTTCTGCAGCCTGTTTGGGTCTCTTGTGATCAGCCTAATCTGTCCCCATGCACTCCTCTCTAGCACTCACTAACTTACCCTTTGGCAGATCCTCTAAAATGGGTTTTGGCCATCATTTTCTTTTTTTNTTTTTTTAAAGATTTTATTTATTTATTTCACAGAGGGAGAGAGATCACAAGGAGGCAGAGAGACAGGCAGAGAGAGAGAGGGGGAAGCAGGCTCCCCGCTGAGCAGGGAGCCCGATACGGCCCTCGATCCTAGGACCCTGAGATCATGACCTGAGCCGAAAGCAGAGGCTTTAACCCACTGAGCCACCCAGGCGCCCGGCCATCATTTTCTTATTTATTTGCTTTTATTTTTGTTTTTGCATTTTTTAAAATTTTAATTCCAGGTAGTTAATACACAGTTATATTAGTTTCAGGTGTGCAATATAGTGATCCTACCCTTCCATATGTCACCCGGTGCTCATCACGACAGGTGCGCTCCTTAATCCCCATCACCTGTTCTACCCATCCCCCTGCCCACCTCCTCTTGGGTAACCATCACTTCTCTATAGTTAAGAGTCTGGTTCTTTTGTTTGTTTATTTTTTGTTTTTGCTTATCTCCCTTTTTTCCCTTTGCNCCCCCTGCCCACCTCCTCTTGGGTAACCATCACTTCTCTATAGTTAAGAGTCTGGTTCTTTTGTTTGTTTATTTTTTGTTTTTGCTTATCTCCCTTTTTTCCCTTTGCTTTTTTTTCTTAAATTCCACATACGAGTGAGATCATATGGCATTTGTCTTTCCCTGACAGACATATTTCATTTAGCATTATACTCTCTAGCTCCATCCATGTTGTTGCAGGTGGCAAGATTTCATTCTTTTTATATCCTAAGAATATTCCATGGTATATGTATACACCACATCTTTACCCACTCACCTTTTGATGGATACTTGGGCTGGTTCCATAACTTGGCTATTATAAATATGCTGCAATAAACATAGGGTGCATTGTTTCCCTTTGAATTTGTGTTTTTGTATTCTTTGGGTAAATACCCAGTAGTGCTATTACTGGATCATAGGGTAGTTCTATTTTTAATTTTTTGAGGAACCGCCATATTTTTATTTTGTTTCTGCCCTTTTGAAGGCATCGTTAGATCTTTCTCACGTTACCTAAATACATATGCTCTCCCACACATCTGTTGTAAGATTTTCAGTAGAGATCCCCATAGACTAAGAGACCCTAGAACTCATATAAATACATACAATGAACTTCATTAAAACTGGACAAACAAAAAGAATTTAAAATGCAGCTTTTAGGCTTGTCATAAAGTTGGAGCCTTGGCAAGTTGCTTCAGAGTCTGACTCTCTGAGCATACATGGGAGGGCTCACTTGCTCTCTATGAGCTTTGAACATGGTCCCTTGCCCAAGATAGACAAAGATGGGCTTGCCGCCCAAGGGCAACTCCCTACATGGGAGTTACAATTTATGGGCTGTCTGTATCCAAGCCATATTCCTAGACCTATTCCAGAGCCATCTCCTGCCTCTTCCAGTTGTTATCTGCTCAAGGAATGCAAAGCTATTCTAATATTAGAAAAATTAGAACAGAACAATGTGTTGCCAAGTAAAATCTTCCCAATTGGAACTAATTCTGGAAAGCCAGTGTGTAGTAGTCAAATAGTTTTTGGCAGGACTTTTCCCCAAACTGTATATAAAACGTCCAAGAGTGTCTGTTCATGCAAAGGCCATGCTGTGGTTCTACCAGAAGGTCACTGTCTGGGGCTCTGGAGTGTCAGCTAGTGCTTGATGAACCTAGAACATCTAACGAAATACACCGTGCTAGGTTGATAGTATTCTGACCTCCCCCCTTGCAAATCCTCTTTATATAAGTTTATAGAAAGATAACTAATTAATACAGAGGAAGTCGTAATATTAAACTGTGAGACCATGTAAGAAAGCTGAAATTTTCACAAATCTCCATCCTAATCAAGGGCATGGATATTTTCCCAAATCCCCAGCCTGTCTGCAGGGAGCAGAGAAGAACAGGGGCTCTCCTGTCTGGAGAACCAGAGGTCCTGTGCCACCTTCCTCTGGTGGCAGCTCTGTTCCTAGCAGCTCCCTCACGGATGCCTTGTCTGTGCACCTGCCTGAGATCCTCAGCAAGAGGGGAGAAGGCACTGACGTTTATAGAACAGAGGCGTGCCAGGAGTTTGTCTAGGGATTTCCCTTGCATTGTTTTCATTCTTTACATATAATTACCCCTTTTACAGAGGAGAAAAATGAGGCTCAGAGAGCTCAATCCTGGGGACCCGTCTCTTCTCTGGGTCCTCAGACATCTCCCGTTCCACGGTCTAGTGGGCTGTCTCGTATGCCAGTGACTCCCGGCTCTCTGCCTCCTGCCCTGACCTTCATCTTGCCCAATACAATGGATATTTCTCTGTCCTCATGGTGCTTGACCTCTCAGACCCTCCTCCTTGGTTTCCATGACACCACATCTCCTCCTTTGCTTCCTACCTCTCTGCCTGGTCCCTTGCTGGCTCTTCTTTATCTGGTTTTTGGTGTTCCCTGTGCTCAGATGTCTTTGTCACCCACCTATACTCTCTTAGTGGTTAATCATGTCTAGCCTCTTGGCTTTGGGGGCCATCTCCATGTGGATGACTTGCTGATTTTAAACTCTAGCCCTGATTGTGGTCCTTGAACTTCAGACTTCTACCCACAGCTGTTGCTTGATATCTCTATCCGAAAGGCACATGAGATTTCACATATTCTATCTAAGGCTCTAGGTCTGAGCAATTCAATATGGTAGGGCCATGTGGCTATTTACATTAATGAAAGTTAGATGCAAAAGGCAGTTCTTCAGGTGTGCTGGCATATTTCAATGCACAATAGCCTCCTGTGACTAGTGGCTACCATACTGGACATTGTAGGTAAAGAGCATTCCGTCATTGTAGGAAGTTCTGGTGGTCAGTGCTTCCCTAGCTGTTCTTACCCTTCTAAACCTGTTCTTTCACCAGGCTCCCCCATTTCAAATAATGGCGCTACCACCTGATTGTGTCTCAAGCCAAAAATCTAGGAGGCATTCTTGATTCTTCTCCTTCCTGCATGCCCATGTCAGTCTCATCAGTGAGTCTTGTCTACTGTGTCTCCAAAACATACACCACGTGTGTCCACTTCTCTACTTCCAGGGTTCCCCAGGCTGAGCTGCCCTCCTCTCTCACCCAGATGTGGCTGCAGTAGCTCTTCAGTGATCTGCCTGCTGTCACTCTTGCCTCTAGAACCCATTCTTCTTATAGCAGCCAGCGTGATCATGAAAAAACATACATTCAACTGTCCCTCTGCTGAAACCCTTCTAATGATTTCTTACGAAAGGTAGAAAAAACACACCCTGTTTGAACATTTGTTTGCATGGTGCCTTAGTCTNGTGGCTGCAGTAGCTCTTCAGTGATCTGCCTGCTGTCACTCTTGCCTCTAGAACCCATTCTTACAGCAGCCAGCGTGATCATGAAAAAATATACGTTCAACTGTCCCTCTGCTGAAACCCTTCTAATGATTTCTTACCAAAGGTAGAAAAAACACACCCTGTTTGAACATTTGTTTGCATGGTGCCTTAGTCTATTTGGGCCACCATTACAAAGTACCGTAGACAGGAGGCTTATAAACAGTAGAAATTGATGTCTACAATTTATGGATCCTGGGAGTCCCAGATCAGAGCACCAGGATAGTCAGGTGCTAGTGAGAGCCCTCATGGCCTAATGACCTCCCACAGACCCCACCCCAGATACCATCACATTGGGGATTAGATTTTCAACTTATGAATTGAGGCGGGTGGGGCACAAACATTCAGTTGGTAACACGTGGCTCCATGTGATTTGGGCCTTCCTCTTTCTCAGCCATTCCACCCATTGTCCACCAGACTCCAGTCACTGTTGACCTTCTTTTTGGTCCCCAAATACTATAAGACCTTTGTTGTCTTCAGGATCTTAGAACTGACTCACTCCTTTGCCTAGACGCTCTTCCCCTCCATGGTCCCTTGGCTGACTCTTTCCTGTCTTCTAGAGGGGTGGGAATGGGGGTCCTGGAGCTCACTCAGAAGTGGTTACACCACTCATCTCAGCTTGTTTCGGTTCTCGGCATGGCATTTTGGACTCTCTGAAAGTTTTACATTTCTTTATTTGTTGATTTCTTTCTTTTCTTTCTCTTCCTTTCCCGCTGGAATAAGATAGTCATAGATACTGGGAATGCAAGAGGAAAAAGATATGCTTTGCGCTCTTGGAATACAAAAACCTAAAAATGATTTCTTTTTTTAGGTGAATTTTTTTTAAATTTTATTTTTATTCTTTGCCCAAGGGGTACAGGTCTGTGAATCATC
>LNAC01000399.1:1552990-1596137 GCA_002007465.1 Ailurus styani | reverse complement strand
ATATGGTGTTCATATTCCTAAGTGAAGATGGGTACAGAATGGAGAACCAAAGTTTGCCACATCCCACACCATTTCTGCCACTATCTGCTTAGGTGCTGGTTCAGAGCAACCAGGATGAAAAACATCTAAATGTGTATCTGACACATGACATCACTTTGGCTGGACCATTCCACACCGCCGACCTACATGGACCGAGGAGTCATTTCCAGAAAAGATACATCACTGTTAGGCATCAGATCCAAATTAAACAAAATGAGAGGAACAGAGTTGAAAGGGAATTGCGTTTGGAACCAGAGCTCCCAGGGTCTGGTCTCACATCTGACCCCGGCGAGTTCTGTGGCCTTGGATAGTCTCTTTATATTCTCCGTCCTCAGTTGCTGCATTTTGAAAAAATATATTGGATTTGATGAACCCAGGAGCTGTGGCCATATCTGAAATACTACTGTGCCATCCAATTCCTTCACCCAAGCCCAATGGAGACCCATTTTCATCCTTGATAAGTTCCTCCTGAGATTACAAAATGCCAAGACTTGAGTGTCATGAGCTCCCTCAAATCTTGTGAACGTGACCTCAATTTGCCTTGTTCATTTAATCAGCATTCATATTATATTCACATGAATATTCATGTTCCTAGTGAATGCCATGAGCCATCAGCAGATGTGGGAGGAAAGCTGCAAGAAGATTCTCTACCCCAACCACACCCCAATCAGGGCAATTCTTCTCTTTCTCCTCTGTTTCTGCAAATTAAATGGAGATTCTGGTGATAATGCTCTCTACATTGAAGGTAACTTTGAAGTAAATAGGAAGCACTGCAAAACAGCGGTGGCTGGGTAACTAGACACACTATCACAACCCACAAGCATCCCAAGGGCTGCCGACTGCCCCAACTGTTATTGATGCAACAGTTCTGGGGACAGGGACTACCGACTGCCTGTGATACCACGAATACAGTATGCTGTGAGTTCTGAGAAATTTCTGAATGCCTGGCCGGTATGTTGGTGGTGATGGTGAATCTGAATTAGAGTGTCTGCAGGGGTGATATTAACTCTCCACTTAGCCTCAGGCTTCACCACTCCCTACTGTCCTCCCAGCTATTTCACACATTTATACCACCAGCCTGGCTTCTGGCTTCTGGAAGCACTTACATTTACATCTCTGGCCCATTTCCCTCTCCTGATCATCATTTATCCCATCATCACGTTTCTCTTTCATATTTCTGATTAACATTGAGCCTCACTGACTCATGCAGCTGGCACTGACTCCCTATAACTTTTCCCAGTGGGTGCCCTGTTAACCCTGCATGCAGCCAACCTAGCCCAACTGGCATTTGAACTCTGTCCTCCCTGTATTCATTCCTCTGAATTTTTCCTTGTGGATATAACATCTGCTTTTACTCTGGCGTCCTTTTTAAACCATTCAAATCTGTCTTCCCAAGTTGCTCAAGACAACATCCAGTTCATGTTCTTTAGTAGGACCTGTAAATATGTGTCTTTCATATCAGCCATTAAAAATACCATCAAACACAGTGCACTCTGGTTAACTGTGTCTGTGGAATTAACAGAGGAATATATATTCCAAAACTCACTTGCATCACTCACCTAATCATGCACACACATTTTGGGACTGATGCACACAGCTACTTCCTAGACAACCCGGTTTCCTCTCAGGTCCGCCCTCCTTTTGGCATTCTGGCAATAGAGACCAAAGTAAGTCTACAGGGCGCCTGGGTGGCTCAGTGGGTTAAAGCCTCTGCTTTTGGCTCAGGTCATGATCTCAGGGTCCTGGGATCGAGGCCCACATCGGGCTCTCTGCTTAGCAGGGAGCCTGCTTCCTCCTCTCCCTGTCTCTCTGCCTGTCTCTCTGCCTACTTGTAATCTCTCTCTCTGTGTCAAATAAATAAATAAAATCTTTAAAACAAAAAAAAAAACAAAAAAAAAAACCAAAGTAAGTCTACATACATTTAACTGTGAGTTATCACTGAATGGAATGGTGGTTGTAAAGGCCCCTAGACCAATTCCTGAGCATCTCCTCCGGGCTGCATCGGGACTACAGACTCCTGAGGTCTAACGCTTTGACCGTGGTGGGGTCTGAAGCAGGAAGCACACAGGAGAGGCGCCTGCTCTGAACCCCTCCTCCCATATGCAGGGCAGGCATCATTAATAGATCTAAGGCTCAGAAAGAGGTGGGGTTAATTGGTAATACTTGCTTGTGTTTTCAGAGAGGGGTAACTTCTGTCCGCCACTTCTTTTCTAGTTCATAATGTAATTTGTCCAAAGAGTTCATGCTACCCTCAATCTACAAGCATTTGAGATATCAGCTTGATCGGCAGTTCCTGCTCATGGGTTGCAGCGAAGCCTGCCAACAGATACACTCCACCCTCTTGGAGAGTCCCCGCTCAGGGAAACACAAAGAAAACACACACATGCACAGAAACCCTCCTGGCCAGATCCTCACCTGCTCTGCAGAGTCTACTCCTGTTTGTCCCTCGGTCCTTATTTCCTGTGGTTTTCAGCTTTACTAACTCACCAACCATGCTGGCTTATTTCTGTCCCCAAACGCTGTGAGTCCGTTCCCACCCCAGCCCTTCGGCAGTGTGGTTTCTTTGTTTGTTTGTTTGTTTGTTTGTTTTTTATTTAGATTTCATTTCTTTATTTGTCAGAGAGAGTGTGAGAGAGCACAAGCAAGGGGAGCAGCAGAGGGAGAGGGAAAAGCAGGCTCTCTACTGAGCAAGGAGCCCAACCCAGAACTCGATCCCAGGACATTGGGATCATGACCTGAGCCTAAGGCAAACACTTAACCAACTGAGCCACCCAGGCACCGCCATGTTCTCTTTATTGTAATGTTCTTTCCCAGGTCAACCCAGGGCTCCTCATTACTGAGGTCTCTACCCAATGCCACCTCCTCCAAGAGGCCTCCCTTGACCATTTCACCTAATGTGCTCCTCATCCTGCCTCAGCTTGTTACCCCATTCCTCTTCTATTTTCTTCTTAGTACTTATGAATATCTGCAGGGATCTCATCTACTTGTTTATATTTTTTCACCTCTTCCCCACACCAGAATGTAACCTCCATGAGAAATGGGAAGTTATTGCCCTATTTCTAGCTCCCAGGCTTCCCTGAAATCAATATCTATAATAAGTATCCATTGAATGAATAAGTAAAGTCATATATATATGATATACATATATCACCACAACATTTTAGAACACCAAAAATAGAACGGATCCGTAGGTTCCCAAGAAAATGAAACTGGTTACCCGCAAAAGAATCAGCATCAGAATGGTATGGTTGCTTAGATGTAATCCCAACACTGGAGGAAAATGTAATGATACTTCAAAGTCCTGAGAGAAATGGTTTAGAGCCTAGGATTAGACACCCAGTCGCAATCAAATATGGGAACAAGATGAAGAATTTGTGAACATGGACAGACTCAGAAAAGCTGCCGGACATAAACACTCTCTGAAAGAATTACTCACAGGTATCCTGAGCAAAAAGCAAAGACTACTCCCAACAACACAGAGGATCCAGGAAAGAGCAATATATAGTGAGACTAAGTCAGCACCATACTAAACAAAATAAATCTCAGAACTGAATCTGTGCAGCAGGCCTGGAAAGCAATTAGTCCAAATTAAAAACAAGAAATTAGAGGACTCAGAGGGGGAAAAAAAAAGTCTTCAAAAGAAAATAATGCGTAAAAAATTATATAATTAAGAAACAGAAAGGATTTTACTGATAAAGGAAAAATACAAAATAATACCATGTTCCCTCTTCCCACTGCTATTCCCAATCGTTTTTCTCCTGGTTTTTAAGTTACAGTCTTTTAAAAATATAACGTCAACTTTATTGAAATATAACTTCTATACAAAAAAAAATTCAGATTTCAAATATAACAACTCAATGAGTTTTGATAAGCATCTGGTACGTTGTAACGAAGACTAGTGTAACTTCAATCTATCTAGAACACGTCCACGTCATATCTGCGTCCCTCCAGCGGGTCCTTTAGCTGGCAAAGCCCTGCGCAAGCCCCTCTATGGCTGAGTCCCAGCTTTGCCTGTTCCACGGCTCCTTATGAACGGAAACATACGGCAGGCACTCTTCAGTCTCCGGCTTTATTCTCTCAGAAGGAGAGTTTTTACAGTGATCCACGTTTGTGGCAGGCACCAGGAGTCCGTTCTCTAGAGTTGAGAAGTATTAAATCACATGCATATAGCACAATTTTGTTTATCCATCTTCTTGCTGATGATCATTTGGGTTCAAGGTTTTGAATATTATGAGTAAAGCTGTTGTCAACAATCGTATACAAATCTCACAGAGGTTGTAAATTTTCATTTCTCTGCAGAAACTCTAGGATAGGAATTGCTAGTTCATAAATTAAGTATAATTTTAATTATAGCAAACGTCCACCTGTTTTCCAAAATAGATGCACCATTTTACATTTTGATAATAATGTATGAGAATTAGAGTTGTTCCGTATTCTTGTCAACATGCAGTATTGTCAATATTTTTAATTTTAGTCATTTTAGTGGGTGTGTTGTGGTAGCTCATTGTGGTTTTCATTTGCATTTCCCTAATGACTAATGATACTGAGTATATTTTCATGAGCTTTTTGGCCGTTATATTTTCCTTTGTCAATATTTCTTTATCTATGATTTTTATTATATTGCTTGCTTTCTGACTACTGAGTTGTAAGTGTTCTTTACATATTCTGGAAACAAGTTCTTCATCAAATATAGTGTTACAAATACTTACCCTGGCCTGACTTTTAGTTTTGTCAACAGCACCCCAGAAAAAACCAGAAGCTGATTTTAAAGTCAGATTTACCAAATTTTTGTATTTGATTTTGCCTGTTGTGTTCTACTTGCCCCATTTATATATCCTTTCCCCTTTTTTCTTTAGAGTGTTTATTACTCTAGTTCACCTCATTTTGTTGAATGATAAGCTATAGCTTTGTTTTGTTATTATGGTGGCTTCCTAGGGGTTATAACATACGTCTTTACATACAACACTACACTTTTTTTTTTTTTAAGATTTATTTATTTATTTATTTGACAGAGAGAGGCACACCAAGAGAGGGAACACCAGCAGGGGGAGTGGGAGAGGGAGAAGCAGGCTTTCCCACAGAGCGGGGTGCCCGATGTGGGACTCGATCCCAGGACCCTGGGATCATGACCTGAGCCAAAGGCAGACACTTAACAACTGAGCCACCCAGGCGCCCCACAACACTATACTTTGAAGTGATGTCATATCACTTCACACAAAGCCTAAGAACCTCACAGTAATATACTTCTATTTCTCACCTCGAAGATCCTGTGCTTTTGTTGTTATATATTTTACATTTACATAATATTCCAACATTATTTTTGGAACAGTCAATGCTCCTCTTCAAGAGATTTAAATAATAAGAAAAAATCTTATCTATTTATATATACAATTACCATTTCCCAAACTCTTCATCCCTTTGTGCAGATCCATATATCCATCTGCTATCATTTTCTTCTTCCTGAGGACTTTCTAAAAAAGTGGTGCCTTGAGGCACCTTGGTGGCTCAGTCAGTTAGGCATCTGACTCTTGGTTTCAGCTCAGGTCATGATCTCAGGGTCATGGGATCACGCCCCACATCAGGCTCCATGCTCAGGGCAGAGTCTGCTGGAGATTCTCTCCCTCCCCCTGCTCTCTCTCTCAAACAAACAAATAAATAAATAAATAAACAAACAAACTTTTTTTTTTAAAGTGATGTCTTATAGTGTGGGCCTGCTGGTAATGAATTGCTTTAGCTTTTGTACACATGAAAAAAGTTTTATTTCGCCTTTTTTGGAAGACCTTGTTGCCGGGCATAGAAATCGAGGGGGACGGCTGTCAGTCAGTCCTTTACAGATGTTGCTTCCCTGACTTCTCACTTGCATTGCTGCCACCCGCCGAATCTGCTGTCACCCTTATTTTTGTTCTTCTGTATAGAATGTCTTTTTCTCTCCCATTGCTTTTCAGATTTTCCCCTTTATCACTGCGGGCTTCGAGCAATCTGATTTTGATGTGCCCTAGTGTAGTTCTCTTCGTGTGTCTTGTGTTTGGGGTTTGTTGAGATTCCTGCATCTGTGGGCTTAAAGCGTTTGTCAATTGTACACAATGTTTGTTATATTTTCAGTGTCTTTTTTGGTCTTTCCCACTTTCTCCTCACCTTTGGGCGCTCCTCAATGACACATGTATTAAGCCACCTGAAGTTGTCCCACAACTCACTGATGCTCTGTTCATTTGTTTTGTTTTGCTTTGCTCTCTCTCTTTTTTTTTCCTTCCGTGTGTTTTATGTTGGAGAGTTTCTATTATGACGTTTTTAAGTGCACTAATTTTTTTCTTGTGCAAAGTCTAATCTGCCATTAATCCCATCCATTGTAGCTTTCACTCACACATTGATATTTCCATCTCTAGAATTCTAGTCTTGGTCTTTTCTGTATCATTCACACAACTGCTTGATTTTTTGAACATAAGGAACAGCTGAAATAAGTGTTTCAATACTTTTGTCTGCTAATTCTAATATCTGTTCTGGGTTGGTTCTCATTCAAGGATTCATGGATTTTTCTCCTCATATAGGTCGTAACTTTCTGCTTCTTCACACACCATGTAACTCTTTTTTGGGCACCAGATATTGTAAATTATACCTCTGGGGTCTAGTGCATACACACACACACACACACACATTTATGCATACAACATAATTACATAAAGTACAAATACATACACAATACATAATACATAAATAGCTATGTAGATATATTTATATATATGGTATTAAATTTCATGGGAGAGAATGACAGTAAAAAAATGTCTAAAACAACTCGTTAGGGGATTGATTAATAATCTTAAAAATTTGAGAAATGCTATCCTAATGACTGAGTAGCTCTCCTGCCTCCAAGAACGTCCTCTTTTCTGCTGACAGGCACCATGCTAAACACCGATCATCTGCAGGTCTCTGTTCTCTGTGCAGCTCTCTCCCCTCCCCTATCCCTCTCTCAGCCCCACTTCCTGGACTTGGGGGCAAGGGAAATGTGGCTTCTAGGTTCTGCCTCACTTCCTCTCCTGGCATAGGGCCTGCAAGCTCTCTCAAGGTAATCACAGGACCCCCCACGTCTGCTTCATTTCTCTAAGAGATCACTGTCTTTCTACGCTTGAGGTCCAGTGTCTTGAAAACCATTGTTTTCTGGGTTTGGGTTGTTTTATGCAGGAAGGCAAATCTGTTCCCCATTACTCTGTCTTGGCTGGCAGTGGAAGTTGGGTCCATTCACCTGGAATGGTACAGGTTTGGTGGCCTGGGATACCACCGGTTTCCTTCTAGGAAGGTTGAGTCACACTATTTCCATAACAAATTACTTCTTATGAAATTATAATGTTATAAAGGCTGGTTACTTAATTTTAGAAATAATCTGAAAGAAAGCATCCAGGATAGAATATAATGCTGTTCAGACACCTTGTCAATGGGACAAGTAGTGGTGTGATGGTTGGCAGTTCTGAGTGCAGGTGTCTTGGAGGGAAACGGGAGAACTCTAAAATCTTGACATACTGTAGTGGTGGGTCGAAGTATGATAATCAGCAATGGATGTATTGAGAAACAGTATAAAATATACCACTAAAAGCTATCATGCACTAAAACTAAAATGCTCCTAGCAGGGCTTGGGAATGAAGAGAGGGCAAAGAAGCAGTGAAGTGAGTTCTATTTTTCATTTTCCTTCATGTGAAGTCACAGATCTTTTAAAGTTGATAAAGCAGAAGCAGAGGGATGAGCATAATCTCTACAGCCCCACTGTCCATTATGGTAGCTGCTAACCATATGTGGCAATGGAATGACTGAAATGTGGCGAGGGTGACTGAGGAACCAATGTTTTTATTTCACTGAGTTTTTATTAATTCAAATTTAAATTTATAGCCACATGTGGCCAGTGGCTATTGCATTAGACAGCAAAGATATAAATGTCTCCATCATCCTAGAAAGTTCTTTGGACAGCATTGGTCTAGAGTTTGGGAGACAGTTATCAGAAGAATCAAAACCAGAAATGATTAAGTATGACGAGTGCTTGGCACTGAGGCTAGGGGGAAATGCAAAGAAGGTTTTAGTCTTCATATTATACCGACCGAATGCTCTGACCATTCATTATTCAAATCACAGTTTACTGTGTATCCAGAATGCTCATCTCAACCTACAATCAATCTCAATGGCCACAATAATCCATTCCCAAAGAATTTTTGTGACTTTTGGTTCAGAGTAAAAAATTGTTTTTTTTTTTAAGATTTTATTTATTTGTCAGAAAGAGAGAGAGTGCACAAGCAGGGAAAGCAGGAGGCAGAGGGAGAGGAAGGCTCCCTGCTGAGTAAGAGCTTGATGAGGGACTTGATCCCAGGACCCTGGGATCATGACTGGAGCTGAAGGTGGACAAACACTCAACTGACTGAGTCACCCAGGCGTCCCTAAAGTAATCTTTTTAGAGGGAAGACATTTGTTCTTATAAATTCTAATAGTCATATTTCACATAAATTGTTAATTTCTTTTCTACCTCATGTCTGTGGCTTTGATAAAATGCAAATTATTGTAGTTCATAAAATCAAATTGTTATTCATCACTCTCCAGGCCATAGCTTTACTTCTTAAATACTTGATTCTTTGATTTCTGTGATCCTTAAAGAAATTTCTATCTTTTCTCGACAGTGAAAGCGGGAACTTCTGAGCGAGAGAAGGACGGCATTTGCTAGTGTCGTCTGACCATCCCCGTAAAAGGAGGAGCTGGCCAAACCATTTCCTGTGGGGAGCGGGAGATGGGCAGTGAGAGGGGCATGGGCACTTCTTAATTTACACTCTTTAGCATTTGACCTTTTTGGTAACAAGGAGCTCATATTTCTTTTGTAATTAAGTAAAACCAATAAAAGGTGGATTAAATATAATAAAACGAAATGTTTGGCACCAGCTTTTTAGAAAAACAAGACTAAAATCCCTGACGAGGCCTATAGAGGCCTTCGTGATGGACTCCATCCAGCACCCTTACCACTCATCCCCCTCTCATTGTCTGCACCCTGGTCTCACCCTGCTTCTTTGGGTCCTCAAGCATGCCACCCTCCCTCCTATCCCTGGCTTTTAGAACATGCTGGGTTCCCTGCCTAAATTGCCTGAAATGCTTCACCCTCTCCTGACCATTGTTGCCTGCAGGTCTCAACTAAAATACCACTTTCTCAGGGAATATTCTGTGGCAGCTTGTATCTTCCAAAGATGGTCCTAATATCTCCTATCCCAAATCCTCTTCTGCAATGTGACCTTACCACAACCCTCTCAAGAGAGGGAGTTCATTTCACCACCCCCTTGAACATGGGCAGACTTAGTGACATATTGGAACAATAGAATACAGCAGAATGTTGGATCGTCAGAAGGATAGGCTCAAGAAGTCTCAAGAAGACCTGGAGCTTCCATATGGGTCTTCCGGAACACTCACTCTTGGAACCCAGTGCCCTGCTACAGGAAGTCCAAGTTACATGGAGAGAGCACATGTAGACGCTCTGGTTGACAGTGCGACTCCACGCCCTGCCCAGAGCCCTGTGAGGGAGCCATCTTGCATGTGCAGCCAGACGGATGACTGCAGACCTGGCTGACATCTGCCAGCAACTGCAGGGTAGACCCCAGGCAAGAACCACTGAAGTGGAACCCAGCCCACCCACAGAACCACAAAAGATATAATGACTGTTTTAAGTTCTGAGGGTGGTGTTTCAGAGCAATAGACATTCAGTCCATCGTCTCAAGAGGGTGAGGCCCCTGTTTATATTCTCATGGTTCTGCCTTTCGAGAATAACCAATGGTAATAATACAAGTCCACTGTGAGCCAGGCACCTTATAAACACCATCTTATTCAGTCCTCCCAAGAATCCTGTGCAGGAAAGCAGAATTTTTTTTTTCAATCCTTGAGTTACAGAAGCAAGAGAGGTTGAGAACACTTCCCCTCAGTGCTCTGCCAGAATGTGAGCCCAGGGAGCCCCTTCATTGCCCTCAACAGGGTGCTAATTAGATCTTATCTTTGTAATTATTTCGATTAATGTCTCTTGCTCCTCAAAACCAAATTGTGAGCTCCACAGGGGTTGGGACCAGGTCTGCTTTTGTTCATGGTGATCCCTAGTGCCTAAAATGTACTCAGTAAAATCAGAGAGTAAATCTCAGAGGTTTCTAGGGAGCTCATTTTCAGTGTGAAAGAGGAATAAAATGCCAATTATCTCATTATTCTTTATGACCTAGTATCCACTCTGTAGTTCAGAGGACAAATATACATTTGGAATTCAGAAGAGTATAGTGATTGGAGACACAGACTTCAGAACAAGCAAATCTGGGTTCAAATCCTGCCTTGAGCAGTCGCTGACCTTGACTAAAGTCATCATATCTTCACCTGTAATACTGGATAAATACCTGGCCGGCTGTTGAGGGGATGAAATGACATATGCGAAGTCCCCAAACACAGCCATTGGCATACCACCCCCACAAAGGGTCTCACTGTCCAACATAACAAATAGAAAACTCTTCCAACTCGTGGCAGATGTTAGGTCTGCTCAGATCAAACCGTAGCTCAGACACGAGCACCTACTGAAGATGGTAGAGAGAAATCGAGCCTGGGCTTTCTCACTCAGTGGGTGATGCTCAGGGGGAGAGACTCTGTTGACTGGGTTCAAATTTGCATTATATTGTTTCAACCCTTGATTAAAATCTTTCAGTGCAAAGTATTCAATATACCAAATGAGGCCACACGATGAGGACGCACAGGTGGAGAGCATCCTCCCTAGGGTGTGGGCCACCCAGCTGAGGAGGGACTCTCCCCGGGCCCGGACTCTTGGGCCACCGGCACCCTGAGACGGAGGGGATGAGCATTTGGGGCTTCGAGGCTTTCTCTCTCACTGTTCAGAAGCTGTAGCTGCTGAAAGCAGCGAGGAGACCAACACATACAACGGCTCAGGTAGCAGAGAGGATCCATTGGACAAGCAGATGCCTCGGGATCTACTCCGTGGACCATCCTCCACACAGCTGCTGGGAAGCTGGCATTCCACTCGGCCTGCCTGTTGCCTGTGGGGTGTCTCCTTTCCCACTAAACTGACCAGGTGCTCGCCATAGTCTATGCCTCAGGGGATGACACACAGCCTGTGTGGACAGTGTGAGTGATATGTGCATTAGTCAAACTAAAGGGTATTATTTGTATTTATAATAAGAGATTTATGGGGGGCGCCCCCCCATTTAAGGAATGTAGATGATGGAGGGGAGCCAGCATGTCACCCTGCTGTCGCTGCAATTTATGAACTCGGGAGCATGACTCACTTTTGTTTGACCAGTGGGGTCAGAATAAGGCCTCTGCTGGTTCAATACAGAGCAGATCAGTTAGTCCTTTATAAAACAAAAATGCTTACAAAGGTCATAAATCATAACTTTGGCCCTAGGCCACGTGATAGACAGTTCCCGTTTCAGTCTGAACGTGAAACAGAAGGATTAAGTAGCTCGGTTCACCATGAATGTGTGCTTCCCATTGGAGCCACCGTCTTGGGGGCCTCGCTGGGCGGGGGTGAGGCAGCCAGGAGGAACAGGGCAGCTTTGGGACCAATTCCTCAACAAGTGTGCCTCCTTTCCCCCATCACATGGCTAATTCCTTCGAAAAGATGGGTCAAAGGAGGCTGATCTTTTTTTATCGAGGAAAGGTGGAGCGAACCGGGCTGCGTGCAGGGCCAACACTGCCCTATCAGACTGTGTAATCAGAACATTACATCGTTCTTGTCTGCAACTCCTGTATCTGGAAAGTGTCAGATGCAATCACCTCAGACTCCTGCCGTCCTCAAGTTGCTGATTCTGCACCTGTAAGAACTGCAGCAAACCACAGGTGCTGTGCTCTCACTCATTCAAGTCACATCTTCCACAATGCCTGCATGACTGCAAATGTGGCATTTGTTCCAATTTCATCACATTTTAAAAGTCATTTTTTTATTATTTCTGGTTTTCACTTTAAGTTGAATATTGCTATATATCTTTGCCAGCTAAATTCAAGGATTGCTAACAGTCTAAATTATACGTTATTTTATTTCTCATTCTATGAAACTACTTTTAATTCTTCGCTATTTTCCCTTTCCTTTTTTCTGTACAGAGTTCCTATCTAAGAGCCAAAGCTACCGGCCGGCTGTTTGCCGGCGTGCGCAGGGAAGCGAGCTATTACTCAAGTAACAGATAGGTTTAATTTTCTAACTGGAATTACATCTAGCCAGAGCGGTGGAGATGCATACCTTAACTTAGGCATGTTATCAGAATGCAAATGACAGGAGCTGAGCAGAGAAAGTGTTTAAGAGGATGTTTAGGAGTCCGGGCAGAAATAAATTAAATATATCAGCCTGAGCATCTTCCTAACTGGGAGGATGCAGCAGATTCCTCATACTTAATCTGCCTTCCAGACCTGAACCACCGAAAAGAAAACGGACAAAGCAAGAAGGGTTGTGGAAGATTTAGATAGCTTTTACTCTTCCAAAATCTGAAAGCAAGTTGGGTTTGGGGGAAGCAGTAATTAGGCTGCAGGGTCTGGTATCTTTTCTTTTCAAAATAGCACAAAGTGTCACTGATTTAGAAAATAAAGGCTTGGCTTACAATCCCCCCTGGCCAAGGACAGCTAGGAGTGCGCCAGCCCCTCTCACCCTCTGCCGCCCTCTCTGCACTGTTTGCAGGCACTGTTTCCAGGACGGCGCCAACCGGAGGCGGCGGACAGAGGCATCCGGGTTCACGGCCATCAGCAGTCAGAGGCTGCGGGGCAGAGTCCTGAACACCTTCCTCGAGCAAAACTGTTAAAATGCCAGAGAAGCAACTCACTTTTGACAAAGCTGTTTGACCACTGGTTACTCTGGAGAGTAGAAGAGTTTTAAGTAGAAATTTTGAAAGTTAAACTTTCATGAAAAGCAGGTACCGCTATTGGAGAAATATCATAAAACATCTTTTTAATGTGAACACTACTTCATACAATGAAAAACTATTTACAACTTGTTGCTTCCAGAGCGGTCGCCGTTAACGTCACAGGGCTACCCAGCACGCGTCCTCGGCCGGGCGCGTCCATCCCGCGTGTTCTCCTTGTGCGCGACGTATCTCCAGGGCCCCTGGGGACTGGGGCGTCTGTCCACCTCCATCCTCCCTAGTAATTACGGCGCAGCAGGCATGCCGCCAAAATCATCTATAACCCAGAGACTCTGGCAGTCATCTATGGACAAAACGCGTAGATTAGATTGCTCTCCAATAAATACTACTTTGACAATACAATCCATTTCTGTCTCAAGAAACTGTTTTCAGCCAGAGAAAACTTTTTTCTCAATGGAACTAGAGCGAATAGTCCTGTTGTTCACAGCGGAACTGTTATGATGTCTTTGTATACAAATATAGCATATTTTGGCCAGGAATATAGTTTCTTGTTAGAGTTTATTTGCCTTCACACGCAGAATTGCTACATACATTCACAGTTTTAATAGACTGTAATTAGCTATTCCAGTTGTGCTTTAAAATCCCAAATATTATTTTCATTAGTGAGTGCAAAGCAAATGTCCCATTTGACTACAATTGGTCCTAGAGCGATAAACTCCATAATGGTTTCTAGAAAATTCCTTCAATCTCCAGTTTCATCATTTGCTTTTTCAGGTATGACCTCCAGGCTCCGGCGCGGCTTCTGAACATCAGCATTTTCTGTGCCTGGTTTATTCAGCCCACATGAAAGAGCAGCATAATGGATTTGTTTCAGGTTCTCCAAAGTCTCGTTCTTAGCGTATTTCAAAAGATCCGCTTGTCCCTGTAACAAGATACGCAATTAAATGTTAGGTGTGACACGACTTCTTGCTGCAGTCTGACAATACAGGTCTTCCACTGAGACAGAAACATTTTGATGCTGCACGAGAGTGAGCATATTATTTGACACTGGCTCTGCATCCGAATCGATCAATTTTAATAAAAAAACAAGTTTGTTTTCCTGGTTTTCCACACCAAACTCCAAGAGTGTGCTGCCTCTTCAGTCCTTTCTATTTATCAGTCTGAAAAGAAGTCTGTGTGTGTGGACCACGGCTGTCTACCCTGGTTAGAATTATATCTTTGGCTAAATTGTTTGGCCCATCTTGGTTTTTCCCTTTTAAGATTTGCTTTTTTTTTTTTTGGCTTTTCATTCTGAAATAAGTATAAATTCAGAGAAGGACGCAAATACAGTACAGAGAGGTCTTATATACTTTCCCCCGAATTTCTCCCAATGGTTCGATCTTACGTAACTATGGTCCAGTATCCAAACGAGGCAGCCGACAAAGGAGCAAGCATGTGTACGGCTCTGTGTCACTTCATCCCACAGGGCGATTCACGTAACCACGCCTGCGGCCAACACACAGAGCTACTCTGCCGCCACAAAGGTCTCCCTGGTGCCATGACTCCATGGTCACACCCACCTCCACCCCCCATCCCTAGCCCCTTGACCACCCCGAGTCTGTTCTCCACTTATAAAAATGTGCTTTGGAAGCAAGCTTTGGCAGACAGGCACACAGCAGGTTTTCACTGACTGCTCACTAAAGAAGGAACGAAGGAAGGGATTCTTTACTTTGGATAAACTTTCTCAGCCAAATTTTAATTTCTTTTACGGGGTGTGGCCATCGATTTGACATATATGCCGTCTAACCACATACAGGTCAAAACACAATGGGATAGACTGAAACATGGTCAGTGGGGTGGGTCAGCCTCATCACTCTTCACATTTTGACCAGAGCATTCTTTTGCTGGGTGGGTGGGGGTGGGTGGGCAGCTCTCTTGTGCATCTCAGCTGGTTAGCAGCATCCCTGGCTTTCATCCACTACGGACCAGTAGCACACCTTCAGCTGTGACAACCAACATGTCTGCAGGTGTTGTCATATATCCCTGGGGGTGGAAACTGCCCCTGTATCAGTTAGTCACTAAGATCACTGGTTAGGAGAGATGATGTGGTGCTCCACTGGAAATTCCAACGTTCCTACTTTGGTCTTTGGTTCTATTTTTCCTTCCTATCTTTAATCGCTTTCCATGAATAGTCTTTCTACTTGTTCTAATACCTTCCCTTTTTATTTTTCTTGTTCGCTATTTTTTTTCCTCCCTGCAGGCTCTAAATTTATTCTATTTTTCTCTTTATCTATTTTTCTCTTTCCCTTCCATAGTTTGGCTTTTTCTTTGGTCATACTTACATTCTTGGTACTATCCTTTCTTCCTCCCTTTCTGTTTTTGTTTTTTTGGTTTTTTTCCACTGCCCCCCAGTGTGGATCTCCACCAAAGTGTTCCTGTACAACAAAAACTGGGGGTCAGCTGCCGAGGGTAACAGGTAAGGACTTAGCTTGGCAGGCAACTGGGCTATAATCAAATCTCAGTCTCTGAGGAGACCAAACTGCAATGTAATCTTAGGCTACTCGGAGGCCAGAATCCACAGAATGGCTTGCTGTTTACCACTAACTGTTCATGATTCTCCTACTTTACAAAGACCTTTAATTAGTAACTATAAATAGATGATCCACTGCTAAGTTTAATTGAAGGAGCTTCATTTTTTAGTCATTCTTACTAGTCACTGGATTCATATACTGAAATTTTATAAGCAGCAAGGTGTTTGTATATAAATATGGCATATTGTGTCCAAAATATAATTTCTTGGTAAAGAGTTTATTTGCCCTCCCATGTGGGATTGCTACATGCATTTATGGCTAATAGATTGTAACTGGATATTCCATTCGTGCTTTAAAATCACAAACATTATTTTTTAAAATTAATAATTTTATTTTTTAGAGAAGTCTCAGGTTCACAGCAGAACTGAGCAATAAGCACCGAGATTTCCCATATGCCCCCATCCCGACAACAGGCACAACCCCCTCCACTACCGACATCCTGCCCCACCGTGGTGCGTCCATTGGTTATACCCGATGAGCATACCCTGCACGTCATTGTCACTCAAAGTCCACAGTTTACATTAGGGCTCACTGTTGGTGGTTTACATTCTGCAGGTTTGGACACGCTTGTAATGACCTGTATCCACCACTACAGTATCACACAGAGTAAGTTTCACTATCCTCAAAACCCTCTGTGCTCCACCCACTCATCCCTCCCTTCCCCCTAATCCCTGGCAACCATCGACCTTTTTGCTAGCTCAATAGTTCTGCCTTTTCCAGAATGTCATACAGTATGTAGCCTTTTTGGATGGGTTTCCTTCCCTCAGCATGATGCATTTAACTTTCCTCCAAGTCTTTTATGGCTGGATAGCTCACTTGTTTTTACTGCTTGATGTACCACAGGTTATTTATCCATTCCCCTACTGAAGGACATCTCAGTTACAACCAAGGTTTGGCAGTTATGGATACAGCTGCTGTAAGCATCCATGTGCAGAGTTTTGTGTGACATAAGTTTTCAATTCATTTTAGTAGATACCAAAAGGAGTGTGACTGATGCATCATACAGTATGTTCGGTTTTGTAAGAAACTTCCATACTGTCTTCCACAATAGCTGGGCCATTTTGCATCCCACCAGCAAAGAATGAGAGTTCCTGCTGCTCCACATCCTGACCAGCATTTGGTACTGTTAGTGTTTTAGGTTTTGATCATTCTGATAGGTAAACACTGATGTCTCATTTTTGCTTTAATTCACAATGCTCTAATATTTAACATCGAACAACTTTTCACATACCTACTTGCCATCTGCATATCTGTTTTGGTAAAGTGTCTGCTCAGGTCTTCTGCCCATTTGTAAATCAGATTGTTCATTTTCTTATTGTTGTATTTTAAGAGCTCTTTGTATATTCTGGGCAACAGCTGTTCATCAGATGTGTCTTTTACAAATATTTTCTCCCAGTCTGTGGCTTCTCTTCTTGTTATCTTGTCTTTTGCAGAGCAGAGATTTTTAATTTTAATGAAGTCTGGTCGTATGAATTCTTTCTTTTATGGATTGTGCTGTTGGTGTTTTATCTAAAAAGTCATCACTAGGGCGCCTGGGTGGCTCAGTGGGTTAAAGCCTCTGCTTTCGGCTCAGGTCATGATCTCAGCATCCTGGGATCGAGGCCCGCATCGGGCTCTCTGCTCAGCAGGGAGCCTGCTTCCTCCTCTCCCTGTCTCTCTACCTGCCTCTCTGCCTACTTGTAATCTCTCTCTCTGTGTCAAATAAATAAATAAAATCTTTAAAAAAATAAAATAAAATAAAATAAAAAGTCATCACTAGGGCACCTGGGTGGCTCAGTGGGTTAAGGCCGCTGCATTTGGCTCAGGTCATGATCCCAGGGTCCTGGGATCGAGGCCCGCATTGGGCTCTCTGCTCAGCGGGGAGCCTGCTTCCTCCTCTCTCCTCTCTCTCTGCCTGCCTCTCTGCCTACTTGTGATCTCTCTCTCTGTGTCAAATGAATAAAATCTTAAAAAAAAAAAAAAGTCATCACTATACTCAAGGTCATCTAAGTTCTCCCCTATGTTATCACCCAGGAGCTTTATCATTTCCATTCTACATTTAAGTGTGTAATCTGTTTTAAGTTAATTTTGGTGCAGGGTGTAAGTCTGTGTCCATATATATATGTACATATATATATTTGTTGTTGTTTTGCATGTGGATGTTCAGTAGTTTCAGCACCATTGTTTAAAAGAGTATCTTTGCTCCATTGTATTGCCTTTGCCCCTCAGTCAAAAATCAGTTGACTATATTTATGTGGGTCTATTTCTGAGCTCACTATTCTGTTCCACTGATCTAACTGTCTATTCTTTCACCAATATCACACTGTCTCAGTTTCTGGAACCTTATAGTTAATCTCAAAGTAGTGTCAGTCCTCTGACTTTGTTCTTCTCCTTTTATACTGTGTTGGTTATTCTGGGTCTTTTGCTTCTCCATATAAATTTTAGAATCAATCTGTCAATATCCACAAAATAACCTGGTGGAATTTTGAATGGGATTGTGTTGAATATATAGCTCAGGTTGGAAAGAAATGACATCTTGAAAATATTGAGTCTTTTTAACCATGAATAGGAGATGTCTCTCTACTTACTCATTTTTTCTTTGATATTTCCTCAGAGTTTTGTAGTTTTCCTCATATAGACCTTGTACATATTTTGTTAGATTTATACCTAAATATTTCATTTTTGGAGGTGCTAGCATAACTGGCATTGTGTTTTTAATGTCAAATTACCCTGTTCCTTGTTATTATCTTGGAAAGTGATGGACTTATATACACTAACCTTGTACCTTGCTATAATTGTTTACTAGTTTCAGGAGATTTTTGTCAATTCTTTTGGAATTTCTATCTAGACAATCATGTCATCTGTGAACAAAGACAGTTTTACGTCTTCCTTCCCAATGTACACCTTTTAGTTCTATTTCTTGTCTTACTGCATTCCCTTGGACTTCTAACACATTGTTGAAAAACAGTGGAGTAGGGATATTCTTGCCTTGCTCCAGATCTTAGTGGGAAAGGTTCGAGGTCTCACAAGTATGATGCTAGTTATAGGTGTTTTTAAGATGTTCTTTATCAAGCTGAGAAAGTTCTCTATTTCTACATTCCTGAGAAGTTTTTTTATTTTGTTTTTAAATCATGAACGGGCATTGGATTTTGTCAAATGCCTTTTTTCCATCTATTGAGATGATCATGGGATTTTTCTTCTTCAGCCTGTTGATGTGATGGATTACATTAATTGATTTTCAATTGTCATACCAACCCTTCATACCTGGTATAAATCTCATTTGGATACAGTGTGTAATTCTTTTCATACATTGCTGGATTCAACTTTTTAATATTTTCTTGAGAATTTCTGCATCTATGTTCATAAGAGATACTGATCTGTAGTTTTCTTTTCTTGTAATGTCTTTGGTTTTAGGATAATGCTGGCCATACAGAAGGTATCAGAAAGTATTCCCTCTGCCTCTATTTTCTGGAAGAGAGTGTAAAAGAAAAAACAAAAACCTGGTATAATTTTGTCCTTAAATATTTGATGGAATTCACCAGTCAACCCATGTGAGCTGGTGCTTTCTGTTTTAAAAGGTGATAATTGGGGGCACCTGGGTAGCTCAGTCGGTTGGGCATCTGCCTTTGGCTCGGGTCATGATCCCAGGGTCCTGGGATTGAGTCCCGCGTTGGGCTCCTTGCTCAGTGTGGAGTCTGCTTCTCCCTCTCCCTGTGCTTGCTGCTCTCCCTGCTTGTGCTCTCCCTCTCTCTCTGTCAAATAAATAAATAAAATCTTTAAAAAAAGGTTATAATTGTTCATTCAACTTCTTTAATAAAGGTAGGTCTATTCAAATTGTCTATTTCTTCTTGTGTGACTTTTGATAGATTATGCCTTTTAAGAAACTGTTCCATTTCATCTAAGTTATCAAATTTATGGGAAAAGAGTTGTTCACCATATTACTTTGTTGTCCGTTTAAGACCCATGGAATCTGTACTGACATCCCTTCTTTCATTTCTGATATTAGTAATTTGTGTCCTCTTTTTGTTTTTCCTTCCTAGTTAGGTTGGCTGGAGACACACTGATTTTAATGATCTTTTCAAAGAGCCAGCTTTTAGTCCTGTTGATTTTCTCTATCAGTTTCCTGAGTTCAACTTCATTGATTTCTGCACTCGTATTTTTATTAATAAAAATTAGTGGGTCTATGTTCAAAGTGCCCACTTGGCATGTCCTCTTAGACTTCACATATCCAAAACTGAGTTTCTGATATCCTACCAGATATCCCTTTCTCTAACCAGCTCCTCTTAGGTTAAGATAACTCAGTTCTTGCAGTGACTTGGATCAAAGGCCCCAGTACCATCTTTGAGTCCTCTCCTTTTCCTGCATCCCTCATCCTACTTGTTGGCAGCCTCCACTACCTCTATCATCAATCCATACATACACATGCACAGGTTCTCGGCACTGCTCCCCACCCTCATTGCCACCCCTGCAACCTGAGCTACCGTCACCTTTGTCTGAGTTTACGACGATGCCCTTCTGACAGGTCATCCTCCTTCTTTTCTCAACATGACCACCAGGGAGATACAATTGCATGCAGTCAGAACACATCTCCTCCCCCCATCTTCTGTGGCTCCTCATATAACTCAGGGAGGGTCAGAGTCCTTTCCCACAGCCCTGCATGTCCTTCCCCAGAGCTGTTCTCACTCCCTTGATGGCCCCACCTTGTTCGCTTAGCCACTGGGACGCTGGGCCCCACGGTGCTCCTCAGACCCAGCAGATCCTCTCTGGCCCAGCCTCAAGAAGGTTCACTCAGCATTCCCTGTGCAGGGCAGGCTCTTGCCCAGAAAGACACACAGTTTGCTCTCTCAACTCCTTCAGGCCTTGACTCGCCGACCACCTTTTCAAAATGAAAACTGCCACCGCCTGCTCCCATCTCTCCTGGTCCCTTCCTGGCCTTGCTTTCTCCATAATATGGACCACCATGCAACGTCCTCTGTTGCTATTCACTGTCTGTCTCTTCCATTAAATGTGAGCTCCATGAGAACAGGGGTTTTTACGTCTTCGGACTGGTGAGCCCTCCCCCTTCAGGCCTAGAACAGCACAGGGCACACAACATGGGCTCAAGAAACACACTGCGTGAATACAATGAGAGTAAAACGTGAAAGTCACCTCTTTCATCTCACAGTGGCCTCCGAAAGATGGAGGCATTTTCCTCTGCATTTATATGTGTTATGAACAGGTATTTTATTTTACTTTTACAGAAATGGAATCAAGCAAACTATCGGTGTCTTCAGTTTTCTTTTTGTTTACCAAAAATCATGCCTTGGCAATCTTTCCACGTCAGCCTATACACATCTGCCACAGGACGACGGGGCATTTAAATACAGAAATCCCCAGATGGTAGAGGATAATCACTGAGGTAGTAACAGAACTCTTTATCTGGTTGAATCTTCTGTTTCCCAAGTTCGGACAGGTCATTACCGTATCTTAGACAGACAAGGCGTTGGGCCGCTAGCCCAGGGAGACACAAAGGACCCCTACAGGCCATCAACCTGGGCTGGGGAGCCGAGGACCTTTATCTGCATTACTTCTGTTTGGTTCTGTGCATCTAAAACTGCGCGTCGACACGTCTCGGGCTTGCGGCATCCAGCGGGAGTAAGGAACAATTCTGAAAGGGGTGATGACAGTGTTTGCTGTAGCAGTGTTCACATCTCATTGCTTCAAAGGCTTTGAAAGAGCAAAGGCTATTTAAAACACTGCTGCCCACTGCCACAGGGCATCTGGGTTTGAAGACTCCTACGAAACTGGCTTCGCAATGTTTCCAGTTGAGAAACTCAAACCCTATTTGGTTTCGCACATTTTGTTTTGAATTTCATAACTTATTCTATTTGGTTTTCATCATGAAAGAGTTATAACAACCTTAGGTCAAACTATTTAAGGTTCCTACTTAGACTCAGAACATAATCTTTAAAAGACAGAGCTAAGGGCAGGGCCGGATCCCAGTGGCTCCCGCTGAGAGTCTGCCCCGACCGTGTTCCTTCTGGCCCCGCCAGTGGCTGCCTGAGAGGGGGTCGGAGGCCAGAGCCACCAGGAATGGAGTGATGACGGTAGATACCAGACAGTGGAGCCCACGTCCCCGCCATACTCAATGCTCGGCCAATCACCAATTTTTGTCTGACCACAAAACACGTCCTAGCTTTGAATATGTGTTAAAAATACTTCCAGGCACATCTGTTAGTGCTACATAGTTTATGAATCTAAAATTAACAATTGCAAATCACTGCTTTTATTTAGACCTAGAGCTGAAACAATAGGGATTCTATACTTCAGTTTTTTTTTTTTTCCCAAAGCTTTTTCTATCCAGCTATCTAGAGAAGACCAGAGTTGTCTTCCTACTGAGGTGAGTGAACCAGAATGGCCACAAAGACTCCCCCAGCATCTGCCACCAAACCATGCAATGGCCACACGGCTGAGAGCTGGTGCAGGCAAAGATGGCCACCTGCCACTCCCTGGAAGTTAGCAGACACATTTCTTCCAAATTACATGCAGTGGGAGGGAAGAGAAAAAAGAGGACACTCATACCATTTTGGGACTCTGAAGAAAGCATAAAGGTAGCCAAATACTTTTTAATTTAATGCAAATAATAACGTAAGTTATCAATGTCTGGTTTGACCTCAGCATGTCCAGGGCCCACCCTGACTTTTGGGTTGTTCTGGGGCTAAAATCTCCAACCCGAGAAGGATCCCTTGAATGGTAATGGACTAGGCTGCCTCCTTCATGATTCCTTATCTACTCAGGAGCACAGTGAGGAACATAGCTTCTAGATACCCTCAGTGACACTTTCTTCTCCCCCAAGAGATGAAGCCAACTCTGGGACAAAAAGATGGGGGCAGACACCTAGAAAGCACCAAGGCCCAGCAGGAAGATAGACTGCCACCCCGTGTGAGCCTAGCACCAACCCACAAGCTGGGCCCTCACTCAGCAAGTTGCTAGGCACGGTCTTTATTTTTCCTGTCACCCCTGTAAGTCTTCAAGAGGCCTCCCATCCCCTCCCTCAGCATCACTCTGAGAAGATGGCATGAGGGTCTAGGGTTCTTCTGCTGCCTCTCAACAGAGCATCTTCTGCAACCCGAACCAGGCAATCAAAATTGCAAAACCCTAGCACAATCTCATGACCAGGAAACATTTACTGGGAACAGAGTAACTACTGTGTGCCAGGCACTGTATTAAGCCCTTCACAAAGATTATCTCCTGAGAGTCTCTCAATTCTGCCAGAGGCACTCTTCCTATTCCCACTTTTATAGATGAGGAAATGGAGTTTAGAGGGATTAAGGGCTTGGCACAAGGCAGAGTCTACATAGCAAATTACACTTAAACTCACACAACTTCTTCTCGGTGTGTTCTGTTTTCTTTTTGGATTAACTAAACCACTGGCCCCAACCATAGAGCTGAGTCCCACGTGTGACATGTGACGCTTTCAAGCAAGCCAAGTGAAACGTCTGCCACCATCTCTAATGTCCTCAGTGCAGACAATTCACTCTTCCTGGGCTTAAACAGAAGCACAGAAATAGAGATTTCCCTCAGCACTTGTTGAATGAGGATGGAGTGAACACTGCAATGGTGGGGCTGTGGGAATCTTGGCTCTGGGTTTTAAGTGGCCTTGTTACACTCTGATAGCAGTCCCCCACCCCCTCCCGGAGGCCTGTGTGGCCAACAATGGCTGTAGCACATTCATCCAAGGTACAGAAGGCCTTCTTCCCACTGAAGTCCCAGTAAGCCTTACACTTGAAAAAAGGCCCCCTGATCATCAGTCACCTGAAGTTAGAGCAACAGAGTCTAGTGGCACATGCTTCTCCATAGGACATTAAATTCATTTTAAGCGTTTCACGATTTTTTTCTGTCCTTTTAGCTTCCACTACATTCATTCACGTGTTGGAAGGGAGTGGAATGTGAGCTGTGTATCACCTCATCTCTCTGCAACAGGAAGACTCTGCTGTGGAGCCCCCAGAGGGCTCCTGGGTGCTGGCCAGGTGGATGAGGGGCTCTGGGACGGTGAGAATAGTTCTGGAAACATGGCTCCTAACCCTTGGTTCTTCCCTTAATCCAGAGCCATTCCAGTTGTATGACGCAGTGTCTGGACCATGCAAGCTTGCTGGGTGGACCCCAGGATGCCCCCTGCACCTTGATCCCCTCGCCCTTGCCAACAGGTTGGCTGTTTCATCCCATTGACAGCTGTTCCTCAATTTCACAGTGGTGGTGCTCAAAGGTTTATACAAAGTTTAATTAAACTTTTCAATATAAGATGCAATTTAAATTCAGGATGGACGTCTCTCATCTCAGAAACAAGTGTACGTCTCACTCAGCAAAGATGGAGGGCAGGGGGCTCCCAGGCAGCACTGTGGAAGAGATGTGGTGTCTGAGTTGGGCCCCAACAGATGGGCAAGAAAGGCTTTCAGCAGGCCAAGGGGCTGTAGAGGAGGCTGCCTTCCACATGTGATGCCATGACTTTAACAAATGATGCCTTTGGGCCTAACCATGGCTCAGGAGCCTGATTTCTGTACTACAAAGCTTTCTGAGCTCCAGCTGCAGTGCCATCCCCCTCTGGTATTGGGAATGGCACAGGCAGGAAGGGCTAAATTTCCTACTGGTGGTGAGTGCCGGCCCCCTGCCCTGGGAGAAGACCTCACCTGACACAGAGCTGCTGGCTCTGGAGGCGGAGATGGAGGGAGGGTTTCAGGAGCTGCCACTGGAGGCTCCGGATAGTGGAAGTGAGCCAGGACTGAGGGGCAGAGACAGGAGGTCAAGAGAGGGTTCCAGGCAGTGGCACCAGGACCAGCAGGGAGGGTGGGGTGCCTAGAGAGTGCAAGGGGAAAGTCGAGGGAAGAGCAGGGCCAGGATCATGAGCATGGAAGCTCCTAAAAACACTTAAAACAGCATGCAGAAGCACTTCCTCCACACCGTTAGTCTTTGAAGCACAACTTCTGCATAATTAAACATTAGCTGAGAGACTACAAATTCCACATTAGTGGGATCCAGTGTCTGGGGTTTTACTGTGTTTTAAATGGACCAGAAAGTACAGCCTGCCTAATGACAAACACTACTGTAGTTTGGTTTCCTGAGCTGTGCTGAAGAGTGTTCACACGCTAAACAGAGGAATGGCTTTCAGCCAATTACAGATTCTCAGGAAAACAGGCAACATAATGCATCTCCTATAACACATAACATAACTAAAGGCTAGTACTATCAAAAAAGAAAAGGAGTTGCACAAAGACCATCGCAGTAATTTTCAGAAAAGAAACAAATATTACTCTTCAGGTCTTCAAGGTAACTACTGCATCTCAGGTAAAAACAAAATCAAGATTAATGTCTTACCAGGGGCCAAGACCGTTTGGTTTAATTATTTATTTTTGGCAGAAGTGTTATGTTCCTAAAGCGAACAAATCTCTAATTGCTTTCAGAATGTAGTTTTTAGTCTTACTTCTGAGGTGGGAGCGGCACGGAGCAGGGAGAGTTAGATTGGCAGCAACTCATCTGGAAAACATCTTGGATTGTAATAAGCTCAATTTGAGTTTAGGATATGACACAGGTGCTAGAAAATCCAGCATAATTTTGGCCTGTATTAACAGTAAGATAATTTTCAGACTATGAACAAAATCATACTGATGACTCCTACTCTGGATGGTTAGTGCCCTGGGCACCCAAAGTAGGAGGATAATTCTGGCCACCCCATCTTCCGAAGGACACTGACAAACTAGAGCCTTCAGAAAGCCAAGGAACACAATGAGGAGGGGACCAGACACCATCTCATCCTGGAATCTGCAGAGGCTGAGCATGTCTGACCTCAGTCGGGGAGATCTAAGAGAAGATAATGATAGTTCTCAAAGGTATAAAGGGATGTTGAGGAAGAAGGAATAGAATAATTCTGGGCTGCTCTGAGGGTATTACTGGAACCAGTGGGAAGAAGTGAAGTTACAGAGAGATCAAATTCTATCTACTGTATGGCCGGACATAACTAAAACTGCACGACGGTGGAGGAGACTGGCAAGGAAGGAAGGACGAAGCAGCAGGAAGGTGGATTTGGTGACTTCACGGTATTGTGGGGCCAAGCCTCCACTCATCAAAGGGAAATGCTTCGTTCACAGGTTCTGCCACTATAGGACGCTCTCTGCAGTGACAGCTGCCCATACTTGCTTCCAGCCCTGTCCAGGCAAGCTGTTCCATCCACGAAGATGTGGAGTCCACTTCTCCCTCCCTTGAATCTGGGCTGGCCTTGATTTGCTTTGGTCAATTAAACACGGAGGAAGTGGTCTGATGAAGCCTGGCAGCTTCCTTTTTTGTCTTCTTGGAATCTCACAGCCATCTAGGGAAGCTGGGGCTAGACTACTGAGTGATGATGGACCGCGTGAAGAGAGGGAAAGAAGAGAGAAGAGAGACCTAGCCATTCCAGCCATCCCTGGTGAGATGCCAGCCATGTGAGTGGAGCCTTCTTGGCTATTCCAGGCCCAGCTGACCTCCCAGCTGAACCAAGCCTCACAGGCGATCCTGGTCAACACCAGAAGGAGCAGAAAAACCACGCAGCTGAGCTCAACTAGCTCACAGAATCACAAGTTTTGACGTGGTCTGTAACACAGCAACAGAGAACTGAGAGAGTCAGTCAAGACAGCCATATTTTGTGTGTTGTGACAGTGCCTTTCTGGGCACAGTGGATTGAAGCAGGCAGAGAACCTGATTCAAGGAGAACGTAATACAAGAGGAGGTTTATAACTTTAGGATCCCTGGTCTGGATGTGAAATGAAAGGACAAGCTAAGCCAATTAGATTTCCTTTCTTTGGAGTTGATGGAGGACTTGGAATAAAAACTTCTGAGTTATAGTCAGGGCCAAAGCAAGACAAGAGCAAGTCATAGAGCAAGTCACAGAGTGGCAGAAACCATGAGTGAGCAGGGGGAGCTGCTGGCAGAGGGAGAAGGATAGAGCAGATGATCACGGGCCCCTACAGAAGAGCTGTCCCAGGCACTGGTGGGCTTCCTGACTGCTCTTCACTCCCGTGCAGCCAGACCACAGCTTCCGGCCTCAGGGCTCCCTGTTTTCTCATGATCCCTTCCATGAGCCAGCATTGCTCACCTCTCCTCTGTGAGCTAGCCCGCAGAAGTTTGGCTTCTTATCACCAAAAGGGACCAATTAAAAGAGGGCTCTTCTACCATGAGATGCTCTCATTTGGGGAAAGGTAAGAAATAGAAACAATGAAAATGGTCACCAGTTCAGTGAATATTTTAGCAAATGGAAAATAAAGGGAGAGGAACATCTTGATTAAGCTGATGGGTGGAAGACGTATTAACAGAATTTCCTTCCCACATTCCTGATGAAATGAGCAAAAAGTAAAATTGGCAGACACACAAACACACACACAAACACAAGCAGCAAACAAACAAACAAAAGGGCATGACACAATTTAATAAGCTTCTAAAACTCACAGAATTCACAATGGCAATTTATAAAAATCCCGAGAATTCTAAGAGCCAGTCAAATTGGAAAGACACAGATTGAGTGTCCTTCTCTTTTACATCTGTTTGATGGAGCAGAACAGATGATGGGACAGAGGGTGGGATGGAAGAGGTGACACAAGGCAAGTGAGGAATAGGGCTGACACACAAGGAGGAAACTGGACACGATATATTCAACAATGACGTTCGGACAGTGCAACACAGCGAGCCCTGAGGGGAAAAATGTAAATGGCTCCCTATCTGGAGGGCTTCCAGGCTGTGGTGCAGGAAGGCAGAGCCCAAGCAGAGCCCTACGGCCCCACCGAGCCCAGGAGACAGAGTCTGGAGTTCAGGGAGGTAAGGTGGCAAGGATACACGGGGCAGAGTGGGGGGCCTCTTAAACAATCACTGTAAATATCTACGTCCAAGAAGACAGAGGATACGGTGAGCACAAAGACAAGAGAAGTGGGAAGCTAGGCTGGACTGATGGCAGTGTAGACGCTGCAGAAGATACAGCAAAACTGCTTGAAGATGCAGAGCTAACAGAAACTATCAAAAAAGAAAGAAAGGAAAAAGACCTAAAAAGAAATGAATAGTGGATCTGTCATTTCTGGGAAGGTGTCAAGCAGTATATATATAAATGGTGCTATAGAAGGAAGAGAGAAAGGGTAAGACAGAAAAAAAGATTTAAAGAGAAAATGGCTAAAAATTTTCCAAATCTGAGAAAATAAATCCACATGTGGAAGAACCTCAACAAACCCGAAACAGAAGAAACATGATGAAAACCAGACTAAGGGCCATCATCATTTTAAAAAGCTAAAAAAAAAAAAAAACAAAAACCCAAAACAAACAAAAAAACCAAACCCAAACAAAAAGATGCTCTACCTCTACACACTTCCTACACTGGCTAAACGGACAACAGCAAACGTTGACATGGATGTGGGATAATTAGAACACTCACAACACTGCTGGGAGGGAATACTACATGGGACAGTTTGGAAAGTGGTTCGGCAATTTCCTATAAAGTCTGACATACACTTAACCATATGACCTGGCAACTGCACTCGTATTTGTCCAAGAAAATAAGCACATGTCCACACAAAGACCTGCTTGGGAATGCTCGCTGCAGCTTTGGCCACGATAGCTAGAAACTGGAAACAACCCAAACGTCCATCAGCTAGTGAGTGTATGAACAAAGGATCACACGGCCAGCAAAGAGAATACTGCTCATCAGTGAAAAGGAATGGATTGCTGAAACACACTTCAACCTGGATGAATATGCAAAGCAGTATGCTAAATGAAAGAAGCTAAATGAATCACTGAACAAGCTTTACTGTGAGAGATAATTATTTCCTATAAATAGAAATTCATTTAACTTCTTTATGGTTTACTTTTCTTCTTTTAAATTAAGTAAAATTTAGTACTTTTTAAAAAATTAAAAAGAGCAATTCTAGTAGGATTCTGTTTACTGGCTTACCTTATTTCATAATATCTGAGACACCAGTTCTTGTCAGAGGTACTATTAAGAAAGAAAATCACTGCCAACGGACTAGGGTATAGAGTACAGATACCATGGACTATCAGATACATGCCAGTTCAAACATGTCAGAAATAGAAAAAAGAAGTATGATTCAGAATCAATAAAATGTGTTTCCATCCATCCATCCATCCATACACATCTAAAATGGTTTCTAAAATAAGGTCATCTACATTTAAAGATTCTTTTTTAATTTATTTATTTGACAGAGAGCGCAAGTGGGCAGAGCAGCAGGCAGAGGAAGAGGGAGAAGCAGGCTTCCCCGCGAGCAGGGAGCCCGATGCAGGGCTCGATTCCAGGACCCTGAGATCATGACCTGAGCCGAAGGCAGACACTTAACCAACTAAGCCACCCAGGAGCCCCAAGGTCACCTACACTTAATAATAATTATTTCCCGGAGAGCTTGAGGTCATTTTAAAACTTTTATCTTTTCTACATTAAAAAAAGCTCCATATAAATGAAGATGCATTTATGTAAACAAATGAATGATTTTTATTCAAAATAAAAAATGTCTGGAAGTTAATATGCCAACATGTCAATAGTAGATAACTCTGGGTGCGGTGATCAGAGCTGACATTTCTTCTTTGTTCATTTCTGTATTTTAAAGCAATTCTTAAAATGGCAAAACTAAACAAAGCAAGCAAAAAGTCATAAAAACTAGGAGGCATGTCCTTAGATGAAAGGAATTTCTGGCAGGAGGCTTCCACGCTGGGTGACGGATCACCTTCTGGTTTGCCCAGGACTGTCCTGATTTCCACAGGGGAAGTCCTATGTCCCAGGAAGACAGTTCACCCTGCCTCCTTTATTGTTCGAAGGAGTGGAGGAAGATACTTTTGATTTCGTTCTAGAACACAGGTACTCCATTTTTTTAGGATGCCTCAGAATCCCCCAAGGAACTTGTTAAACAAGCAGATTCCTAAGTTCTAGGCCTAGAGATTCTGACCCAGCTTCTGAGGTGGGGCCCAGGAGGCTGCATTTCTAAGCACCACAGGAAATTCCTGTCTGGCCTCACAGTTCCAGGGCTCCCTGGACATGTCTCCCAGCCCTCCTTCTCCTTTTCTCTCCATACCCAGTGTCATCTGAAACTTTGCTCTAGCCTCTGTGTCCACCACGAGGCCACGGCTGCCTACTGCCCATCACGTGTAGCCGTGGAGGGCTGTCAGCTCTCCCAGCTCACCACAAAGAACACGTGGTCAGAGGAACACAAGGGATCCGATTCCCTCCTGCCAGGAAAAGGCTAGTATCTTAACTCAGACCCAAATTCACATCCAAGGGGTCACTGAGTCTCCTAAACAAAGTTAAAACTTGTGAAACACTCAGGAGTAGAAAAAGCCCTTCCATTATAAGGAAATGACACACAGATCTCTCCTGCTCTTTCCCATTCCTTGCTCAGCTTCTACCATACTCAAACACCCTCTAGAACAAGTACGCTGGAAATTCTAAAAAGATCCTTTACCTTGTCCTATATATTAGTTTCCATATGAATGCAAGTCTGAGGTGTTAATTCTCTCTCCTGGATAAAAGTCAAAAGAAAATAGGTTTTTCTCAGCGTAGCTACTTGGTTCAATTACTTATTTCTAAAATCTGGTATATTACTTTATGTCAGCTGTTTTTCATTAATGTGTGTGCCAGACGCCCATTTTCAATGGCTCTTAGCCAAGTGTGTCTCAGCTTTCAATGCGCATCAGAATCCCCTGGGGTCTGTAAAAATGAAGATTCTGATTCAGTAGACCTGGGGTGGGGCTTGGGAACCTGCATTTTGAACAAGTTCCCAGGTGATGCCCAGGCTTCTGGTTCCTAGACCACAAACGAGTAACAAGGATAGTTGACAGGTGAATGGTCTGGTCTGTAAGTCTGGTTTTGTCTATAATTATATAAAAGCAACATGAGCATTGTCTATCACAGGGCTTAAACTACTGTGCTATCTTTTCCCTGAAATTTGCAGGAAATTTATTGTGTACCCCCAGCTCTGGGTTGGAGTGAATCACAAGTCATAAAGCCAAATTCCTTTTCCTTGTAAATTCTTCTATCTGCTGTTTACTGACTTGCAAACTATCAAAGTTAACTTCTAAGCAGAAGATTAAAAGCTTACAAAAGAAAGCACATGTGAAGGAAGGAAAGTGTTTTAAGAAGTCAAGAAAATGATTTTAATTATAAAAACAAGTAGAGGTTTAACGTGAGAAAATGCAAGTTGGCTCGCTTCGGAAGGGTGACTTTTTATTAAGTCAAATCAGAAAACCGTTGTCTGCTGCAGGGTCTTTTGGCTTGAGGAGGAACAAGGAAATTAAAAGAGGCAGCTGTGAGAACGTCTTTATAGTGTTGACTTCAGGGAGCAGAAAGCTTGGACGGTGAATACCAGAGAGTAATTTTAGATTTAGCTGTCCAAGATCCAGAGTGAAATAATGTTTCTGTGTTATGATTATTCAAGTTCCCAAACACGGAGAAGAAAAAAGTAAAGACCATGGAGACAAAACTTAACAAAGGCTTCAAGGTACATACATAGCCTCATTTAAAAAATCATGTCACATGATACACAGCACAGAGAAAAAGACAGGGAGAATGTAAAAAGGCCCGTGGTAATTGCCTCTGAATGGTGGGACCATGTTCATCTTTGCCTATTTCTATTTTGACAGTTTCAACTGTAATGTATTACTTTTATAATAAAAAATACTAAACGTTTTAAAAATGGTCATGCTGAGGAAGGAAGGAAGAAAGGAAGAGAGGGAGGGAAGGAGGGAGGAAGGAAGACAAACAGATGGCTTCTCCCTTAAAGGAAAATTCCCTTCCAACGGCAATTCCTTTATGTATTTGTTTTAATTATGCCCCACACAAGTCTTTCCTATTTTGTCCTAGGATCATATTAATATTTAGGTTGGGATTATATTTGAATGTATTAAATGACATTTCAGTAATGAGAATCTAAATTCCCAATCATCCCTCTATAATCACACTATTTCACAGATAGCAACTGGCATCTATAAACCTGACAGTGTTTCAAGGATTGAAGCCAAGGTCCTCTCCCTTCTTATCAGAACCCACAATGTGCCAACCACGGGAGTCCCCTGTGCTCTCTCCAGGCCGCAGGGCACCGCCCAGGGACTGTGCCTGCAGGCTCTCCTGAGGGCCAGTTCTCACTGAATGGCCGTGACTGCTAACGCCTCAGTGGCTGATAATGCGCAAGGCAAGACCTGTTCTACCTAAAGGAGGAAACGTGCTGAGAAAGGCTGAAGCATCACCTGCATCAGAAACAGCAGGGCCACATACCTTTAAGATGGTGATATTCCAGGTAAAGCTCTCCACCGCTTTTTGTAGTTTTCTTTCCTTCAAACCTTCCTTGGTGCCAATGCTGTGTAAGTGTTCATGGAATTCCATGGCTGAAAGAAACAAAGCATTTTACTTCCATGTCCAACCTGGGCTAATGAACTGGCAACACTTATTTTTCTACGTATAGCTCAAAGAATTTCAGTCTCTGGTGGAATTCCATAAATGTGCCTCTTTAAGAATGTAATAACTGAGGGGAAACACTGGCAATTCATGGTCTCAGCAAGGTGGAAAGCATCTCAGAGGTCAGCAATCACTCCTCATGGTCTTGAAGGGCGAACAGGGCACATATAAGCATTCTCATTCTTATTTTAGAGATGAGGAATCTGAGGCTCAGCAGGGTGAGAGATGGACAGCTGTGGAGGAAGGAAGAGGAAGAGCTGGGACTAGAACCCAGGCCTTTGGAACCTCAGAAGGCAGATTTCAGCTCTGCGGACACCATGTTGGCAACTGGAGATGAAATGAAGGCAAAGTAATGTCCTTCCTGTCACAGAGTGTGTCAGTCAGATACCAAGCCTGAGGTGAAGGGGAGTGGACTGGGACAAAGACCCTGAACTCTAACTCTGCATTTCCATTAAGACTCTTTAACATAATTTACATAACCAAATGAACATTCCCTATTGCCATTTAAAATAGTCTGAAAGAAGCACCCTATGCAACAACAATGCAATAATGCAGGAGTTCTATGATGGTTCTTTTGCTGTTTTAGTACCATGACAACTCATGGAATTTTTTACATTAAACTGCAGTCAGTGATCCCACCTCTGGCCAATGGGGACCCTTCAACCTGGTTCCTATGTCCTTATGAAATGACTAATCAGCCTTTTGGTACAAGATGTTCTAGACTTACCGAGTACATTTCCACCTCAGCCCTGGAGCCAGGCATTTCTCCAAGGACCTCAGGGTTCTTTTACTGGGGAATGATATTTAAAGACCACAGCCTGGGTGTCAGGAGTGCCCATCTTCACTGAGTTTTCATTATTTTTTAGGCCTTTTCATTGGACAGATCTTTTTTTTTTTTTTGAAAGGGAAGAATAAGGTCTTGCTAGTACTTCTATTTTTTTTTTTAAGATTTATTTATTTGAGAGAGAGGGAGAGTACGCATCCATGAGCAAGCACGGGGCAGTGGGGAGGGACAGAGAATCTTTTAAGCGGACTCCCTGCTGAGCGTGGAGCCCAACACAGGGCTGGAGCCCAGAACCCTGAGATCATGACCTGAGCTGAAACCAAGAGTCTGCTGGTCAACCCACTGTGCCACCCAGGTGCCCTGCTAAGACTTCGAAATAAAATTTAAGTGTATGGGTTCTTACATATTTTTAAAAAATTTTATGCTTGTTTTATATCTCTTAGGTGAAAAATCTTAATTCCTAACCACATCAACCTAACTATTAATAGTAAGACTGCTGAATCTGATTTTAAATCTGCATTTGGGGGGAGGGTCCTCAGAGAGCATCTTATTAAGAATGTACTGTAAGAATACTGTCTTCTAAGGTCAGAATAATTTTTTTCTCCCCATCTCCACAAAGTCCAATTAGGTCCATTTAGCTTTTGTTTTGTTCTTCTTTTTCATTCTGTGTGTATGTATGGTGGAGCTGTGCTTTTTTGGATGTAATCTGTTTTATGATTTGTCACAGCTTCATACATGATTCCAAAGCTAAACCTCCTATCAAAGTGTGCTCAGGTAAGTCTTGCTTCCTCCTGGTGTCTTAGACCCCAACCCCTCCCTCCTTCTATACATTTTTTTGTAGTTTCTAATTTACTTTCTCCTGTATTGTTTCTTCTTGAAAATATAAACAACTGTGGGGAATGCCTGGGTGGCTCAGTGGGTTAAGCGTCTGATTTCAGCTCAGATCATGATCCCAGGGTCCTGGGATTGAGTCCTGCATCGGGCTTCTTGCTCAGCGAGGAGTCTGCTTCTCCTTCTGCCTGCCACTCCCCCTGCTTGTGTTCTTTCTCTCTCTCTGACAAATAAATACAATTTAAAAAATATATAAGCAACTGTGTACATATATCCATGATCTTCCCTTTCTTGCACAAGAAATTTCTGTACTTGGGTTTTTGTTTTCTGTACACTGCTCAGAAGTACACTGTTCTGTACCTTGGTACACAGTGGATGGAGATCACTCCACGTCAGCCTGGAGAGCTCAACCTCACTTTTTTTTAACAGCTACATGGACTCCTTGAGGGGATGAACTAGCATTTATTTAACCAGTCCCCTCCTGATGGACACTGGGTTGTTTCAAAAGCATTTGCTGTTACAAATAATGTGGAGCAGTCGTAATCTTTACAAGACACTTCCTGTGTTCCTCTGTGCAAGCTTACTGTTCAGTTGGGCATACCAATTTCTAACTTCCTTTCTATGCAACACCATTTCAAAGCAACTCTTTATACTGTGATTGACAGCAACTTCATTTCTTAGTGTCTTTAAACACTAAGCAAAAGCTGACACATATGATAAATACAGTAAAAGCTGCCCATTTCGTCTTTTTTCTTGCTTCACCCTCACTGAATAGGAACGATGGTTCCAACTCCTGTCTTGCTAGACTTAACAATATAACTTGTTTCAAGAAAGAACAGTAAAATTCATTACATTGTTTAGAAAACTACCACACTAACCACTTCCCTTTTCTCCAGCTTCTCTTTTGCCAGTGATGGTATTCGAGAACATTCCCAACTTGATTAACTAGACCCCCTCCACCACGACGCTGGTGGCCTGGCACAGACAGCAGGCTGCATCTCTCATATCTAGTTCTGACTTCTACTGAATGTGGTTGGCTTAGCGCACGCGCGCACGCGCGCACACACACACACACACACACACACACACACACACACACACACACACACACACACACACACACTGAGTAGGTGGCAATCTTGTCCCAAAACCCAGGTTTTTTGTGAGAGCGTCTAAATGCACGCATGCGCACTCTCCCCCTGGCCACGCTGGGGAGACCCCAGAGAGCTCTGTGATGACTCGACCCACTTCTCAGAACATGGTCCAGTGAAGCCTGAGTGGTGAGAACTTGATGTGCTGGCTTTTCTGTTAGGATTTAACACGGGACTTTGGCAAGATCTGGATTTCAGGATCAGGACGAGATTCTGCTCGTCAGGAGGCATGCCAGCCTTATAAGCATCACTGAGGTAGGGCAGATGGAGTTCGTGACTGGAATTCAGGAGAGAGAAGGAACAGGAGAAGCGCTGGGGGAGAGGCTCTCTGTAAACAAGCAGGTGAACGACTGCGTGGTCTCTGAGGGAGTGCTGAGCATAGACAAACATCTACACTAAATTTTAAGCAGCTTTCTGCTGGAAAGAAGAACCCAGGGCCAGAGACAGTAAAAGGATGGGCTGCCCTGAGGACTGAGGACTCAAGGAAGAAGAAACACAGTCAAAATGGTAAAAAGTGATATTGATAAGGAAGAAATAGGGAAACCTTTGAAGAAATAAGGATAGCTGAATACATGGCTGTGTCTAAAAAGCTCATATTTTATATGTTTACTGAAAAGTGAGACGACATGACTCCCTCTTCTCTCTCCCATCTTGAAATCGGTAGTCCAATAAAAGTCCATACAGAAGTACAAAGTGTATTATTAATGAAATTCTTTTAAAAATGCATGCAAAAAAAGGTGAGAAGTTGAAAACTGGAAAAATTATGTTAAAAATATAAAACCCGACAAAAAGAAAAAAGTATATATATAAAACCCGAAACTCAAAAAGCAACCAAGACTATGAGTCCCACTGATATATATTTCATTATTTGGCTTGCTACATAACACAATGGTTTCTTTGAAAAGTTTTTATATTAATAACTTATAGACAGGTCTTTGCAAACCCCTGCTAATCCACTGATTCAAAGCACATGTTGATTTTATTTAAGGAAATCAAAGGATTCTGACCTTGGCCCATATAACACGACTGTACCTTCCACGTGCTCCCCTGTGATGTGCAAAAGCCCAGGGCAAGGACTAAGGGCACACAACTGAGGGAAGCAAAAGGCAACTGGCCAGGTGCTTTACATATATTACACAGGAAACCTGGAGAGAGGCTATAGCACTATCCCAAGGAAATGGGAAAGAAGTATTTGAATACTGGTTTCTCTGAGCCCAATGTCCCATGGTTTTCCAACTACCTTGCCTTATTTCTGGTTTGTTTGTTTGTTGCTTTAAAAAAAAAAAGATTTTATTTATTTATTTGACAGAGAGAGACACAGAGAGAGAGAACACAGAGGGCTTGGGGGAGGGAGAAGCAGGCTCTCTGCTGAGCAGGGAGTCCGATGTGGGGCTCCATCCCAGCACCCTGGGATCATGATCTGAGCCGAAGGCAGAAGCTTAACAACTGAGCCACCCAGGTGCCTGATTTCTAATCAAGAGTCCCTGCCCTTAATGTGAGCTCATGCTATGGTTATGCATATCCAAAAATTATGCCGTGAGGTTGAGCACTAAAAGGGCGAATGCGTAGGCACTGACCCAGTTCTAAGGGAATACAGAGGGACAACAAATGAGATTATTATGCATTTGAACTGGGTCAGTCCATACATAACAAGGAAATCTAATTATATTAGATGCAAACTGCATTAGTCCCTTGATATTAAATTATCAGGAAATCTACTCTAACATATCACAGGAGGTCTTTCGGTTCTTTATATCGACATTGAGTATAAAGAACTTGTCTGGGTTAGATGTTAAGTAACTTTCTTCCTATTTTCCAAATTATTTTCAGCAAAGAAACTTGAGCCCAATGAAAAAGTCTTTAACTTATTAAGATACCTCTTATATATCTCTCTTCCCCATCCATAAGTTATACCATTCTGTCTAAAGAGAAGAGTGAGATGTAAAGCAGCTGGTGAAAATCTAATAAGCAAAACTTTTGAGACAAAGTTAGCACCTCTCTCACTCCCGCCCCAACCCCCACAAGAACGCCAAGTTGTTTTTGTTTTAAAATGCTTTTTCTTCAATTAGAGTTTGAGGCGGGTAGAGATGGGGTGTTAACTAGCACTGGGAAGAGCCCGGGGTGGGCAATGGGTCAGAGAATAACATTTATTGATCACACACCATGTGTAGGTCATTTGACTATTTGCAGTATTGAGCTCTACTAAAACCCATTGCTTAAATCTGTAAGCCCATTACTTAAACCCATTACTGATCATTCTGCCAAAAACTAGATTTCTAGAAGTATGGGGAACAAACTGAGGTAAGGCAACTAGTGCTTATCAACTCACTGGCAACTCTTTCATAAAGAAATATTTATAGACTTGTTCTGGAACACAATGGCTGAGTTTAGAGGCATCGGTACAGCAAATAGGGCAACAGCATTAAAATGATGATGTGAGAATGCATAACAACTGCTGCTTTTTAAATCAAGGCCAAAATAAACTCTGTAGGAACGCTATCGAAGCAGGATTTTTGTACGAGGAATCAGACACTATCCATGGGAGATTCCGGAGGTGTATAAGGTCTATGTATTGTAATGTCAAATTCTACTGAATAAATTACAACCAACTGATCATTTAAGACTGGATTGTTTCATCTTACAAAGTAATTGAAAAATAAAAAATCAAATTTAAATTTCTGAAAACCTGAGTAAGTTTTCACCCAAGTGGCTGGATAGAAAAGGAACAGATAATAAATACGTCCTGCAGTGGCGCTGATCACCCCTGAACCGTCTGTCCAATTGTCAGAAATTCCATAGGAAAACTACCTAACAAGGTAGACAGGGAGCCCTGGCTCGTTTCCTGCTCTTGATCCCTGCTCACCTAAGCGTTCTAATGAAGCAGGAAGAACCCTGGACTCTGATTCAGGAGAAGCTCTCTGCTTAACTCCTCTCCCCAGCAGGCATGCAGTGGGCGGAGCCAAGGGCACAGGGCGTGCCACCCCCCAACCCCCCACTGGCACGCAGCTCAACTGCACCCGAGGTGCAGGCTGGACCTCAGGATGCATTTGTTTAGAAACGGGACCTGGCCTCTCTGCTAGCTATTCTTGGGTTAGCCTACACAGCTCAGCTCTACATCCTGTCTTCCTACTAACTACCCTAGTAACCAAACTGACATGCAGTTACACAGACTAAATACCCGATATATTTGCACGTTTCCTCATTTACCAATTAGCAGCATGCTTTTACCTGCCTGTGTATTACCTGTATTTCAGAAAGCCCCGGCTCTGGCAGGGGACTGTTCATTTACATAGGCGCAGGGTTTAGAAGCAGCCCTCACAGCGCACTTTTAGCTGAAATGATTTAGGAGATTCTTAAAAGGATAAGATGATGCAGAACCACCACCACCACCACCCCCCACCGCCCCAGCTTCTCCTGAGAAAGTAAAAAGAACAGAGAGCACTGTGGCTGTCGCTCCCCTCGGCAGACACGACGGAGGGCTGTCCCCACGCACAGCCCTGTCAGCACGTGGGAAGATGCATGTGCATTAAGCTTTCTGTGCAAACTGTTGATTCACCTGGGGCATTAGGGGCTGCAAGAGAGGGCTTTTTAGCTCTAAAACACAGGTACTTCTCACTGATGAATTATAGGTTAAAAAAAAAACAAACCCAAAAAACAAAAATCCTATATGCTTCTGAAAATAATTAGAATCTGTTGATCCTGAGAAAACTTCTTTTGTGACCATCTGCACAATCATTACTAAATTGCAGATTTAAGACCAAAGAGTTCTAATGTTCTTACAAAACACAGCTCTTAGCTTCTGTGGCCTGAGCGTGGCGGGTGGACTTGGAGAGAACCCCCAGACAGGCACTGGGGAGAAGGGAGGGGTCGCGGGCTCTTGCACACATGGCTGCTGCTGCTTAGTAACAAGAATCCCCACCGTGAAAACAATCTCCGGCCAATAATATCAAGGGAAAAAGAAGTGGGATCATTTTTATTCTTTCAGGAACACATTGCATTTCCCTGTAGGTGTCCAGTACCTTCCAAAAACTCCACCAACACATTTTATTCATAAATCTGTATATTTTAGGGCTATGTGTTGCTGTTCACAGTATCTTGTATTTTTCCTATAGGTTATGTCCCATTTCCTTGTCTGATTTACACTAAATGGCAGTAAAGAGCCTCAAGGAAATCGTGGCCTGGCTAACATAATATTTGGGAGCAACTATGAAGGTAGGGGAAGGAAACAGGATTCCTTGATTCCACCAGGATGCTGCCACCCAAGACAAGAGGTAACAGTTAATTCTGGCCAAAGAAATGGAAATATTTGTAAGTTTTAGGAAACTTCACTTGAAAACCAATACTAACTGGATAAACTGTCTTTTGAAAAGGGTGACACGCTATACAATTGCAATGGGGTATATTATTTAACAGTCAAAATACATGGTGTGTATAAAGGCATTAAAGTTTGCAGGCTGTGAGTGTATATTATGCAAACCCAATGAAGTGCACGGGAACATGGACCAAAGCCTGGGGGAAATGAGCCAGAAAGCAGCGAATGGTCATGTCTCATGCACAGACTGGCTGGGCCTGCTGTGACCGCTCTTTTGCCAAAAGGATTGTCTTTGAGCCCTGGCTACTCTGTGCCAAAGAACCTACAATTAGGTGTTCCCTGACTCCATGACCCCAGGTTTCTGTTTCCAGGGAAAGGATATGAATTATTTTTCTTCAGGAATGTGAACCAAGAAGAAAATCTGTTCAAATTCCTTGGTGGTAATGAACTTGAGAATTAAGGAAATGAATAGCTGGTTATCCAGGAGCAGAGAAAGGACAAATGGAAAACCCATACTCAGGTATTTTCTATGAGAGTTTAGTTCCATTCTGGGAACTAAGGGAATGGAAGACATAGGCCATGTGAACAAAGAACAGGGCCAGGCGTCCACGATGGGGACTGCATAAATCATTTAATCTTTCCATTTATAGCTATAATATTAAATTTTAAAAATTGGTCTGGCCACGCAAAAGCATATGATTTTTTTTTTTTATGTTAAGAACTACATTTTGGAGATTTGTCATTTCTTTCCATGTCATCTCTTGAAAATCTAAACAGCTAAGATTTTCTGTACTGGTAGGTATTTGGTTTCACGTAATTTTCCAATTATTATTTCAAAATATTTTATAATCTAAGTATTTTATTTTATTTTATTAAAGATTTTATTTATTTATTTATCAGAGAGAGAGAGATCACAAGTAGACAGAGAAGCAGGCAGAGAGAGAGGAGGAAGCAGGCTCCCTGCTGAGCAGGCAGCCCGATGTGGGCCTCGATCCCAGGACCCTGAGATCATGACCTGAGCCGAAGGCAGAGGCTTTAACCCACTGAGCCACCCAGGCGCCCGTATAATCTAAGTATTTTAAAGAGTTTCTTTCGGGAAGGGCTTAAAGCTTAATGACTAAAAATAAAATGTAAAGCTGACAGATTATGTATGTTTTATAAAAATTAATAACTGACTGTAAATTTCCAGGATGATACAATTAAATTAACTGATCATGCTACTACAACTGCAAAGAATGGGGTGTAGTGGAGCTTCTATTAAGTTTCCTGCTTCCTTAGCAGATAGATGAAAACCAAACAGCAGTAAAAATAAAATAGAAATTTAAAAATACATGATACATACAATAAATAACTAAGATATGAAAAAGAGGCTTTTGCTTGGAAGGGAAGGGAGACTCAGTCAGAAACATGGCATCATTTCCTCTTCGATTAAAACGAATGCCATTTCTTCTTGCCAAACATAAAGCAGATGACCTTTCAAACATACTGGTTGGGATTTTCTCTACTGATCTAAATGATACGAATCTAAAATACACCATATAGTGCAAGGCTAAATATTTTTAGAAAGAAATACAATTTTAAAAAATACTCATAAGAGAGACATATTGATCTTAAACTTATACACTTAAAGATTAGTTTTTCAACTGAAAATTTACTTTGCTGCCCTAAAAAGCTCTTTTATCACAAACACATCTAGTGCAAAAATATTTTTTATGTGTTGAAAATAGAAACCACAAGCAAAGTGCAAAATCTTTCAAATGATGACAAAAGAAATATATATTTATATTTTACTTCAAATTTCCGAAGTTAGGTATAGTGAGATATTTCCTGGAAGATGGAATTCCATATAACCCTGGTCTATCTGGGACCTCATTCAAGAGGATGATTTAGCAACAGTATTAAAAGTACCTTAATAAGCACGGTCTGCACATGTCTTGTGGCGCATCAAAGTATCTTGAAAACAAAATACAATTATCTGATTATTTTTCCAATTAATTATAGCACCCGTTAAAATACACAGCCTTTGTAAACTATATGCTCTGCCCCCAAACTCCAGGGGTCTGAAGTTTGCATGCGCTGCTGACACGTGGGCCTTTACCCCATAACCCACACGGAGACATGGAAATGCCTAATGATTTTTCATACAGTTCCAGTTGGTAGTCTCTTTTTCTTGGCCTTCTTTCCAATCTTGGCATTAACAAAAGCCAAATTATTTTAGGATGGATTTCTGAGCTGCTAAATCCCGTTCCACATGAGGTGGAATAGATAAACCAGGTCTCTTAAATATATCCCTGAAACCCAGATGGATGACAAGATCCCCGGAATGCCACATCCACAGCAGTATACTTTGTGAATGAATTGCACGAGGGAGGTTTTCATTCCTCTGCCAGCCTGCTCCATCTGGGTAAATTGAGGTGAGAGGAAGTTGCATAACTTTCAGGCCCTTGCGGAATCCAAGTGCCAGGCCACCATCCTCACCACGCCGCCATGTGACACACGCGGGCTGGGGTCACAGGAGCAACGACGTGGTTAGCCGGACCCTCCCCATTTCATTTTGCTGAGAAGTAAAAAGGCCTTCTTCACCCCAATTATACTCAAAGATTAGTTTTCTTTAAACCTAGGGCCGCTTTACTTGGATTGCCACTCTTAAACTGGATCCCTTCTCTGCCACAGTACGACCCCATGACACACTGGGCCTCCTCGCCTTACCCTGTCCGCGTCTCCCTTGCTTTTGGTACCTCTTCTAATCTAAATTTTTGAACAGATATTATTGTGACATGACTCAGTGATGTAAAAAGCCTAAACCGGTATACAGAGAGTTATCTTTCCTTTCCCCATCCCCCAGTCTTCTTGCTCCCTTCCCATCAGGCGACTGCTGTTGACTCCCCCTTACAAATCCTCCCACAAGCACGCAGGGCCCTCTTCTCCTACCCCACCTTGTAAAACAAATGTTACCAAACAGCACACACTGTTTTACTTTGAAAACTACATATATATATTTAACCTATAAGTATATAGAAGATCTTCCTCGTATATGTGTAATACGTAGCATGTGTGGGGGCAGGTGAATGTATATATAGAGGTTTATGTTTTATTCTTTTTTATGGTAGCATAGTGTTCTCTTATGTGGATTTATCAGAATGCATTTAACGAGGGCTCCTAGGGTGTAACATTGAGCCTGTTCTCAGTATTGCAAAGAAAATTCTATATACATTGTCCTTCCCCAACTACGCGATCATATCTGTAAAATAAACTCTGAAAGAATGGAATTGTTTGTTCACTGTGTACGTGACTTGTAAATCTGACATTTACTGCCATATGGCCCTCCCCAGGTGTGGACCCCCCAACAACGTGACAGGTATCGGTGTCCCCTCTATCTTCACCAATCCATTGTGACCTGTGTGTGACGGAACTGCGGTCTTAGACATGAACATTTGGATCTGATGCATGAAAAGTGGCATCTCCTTGAAATACCTCATTTACTCAACTTCTAGAAGATCACAGTGTTCTCCTCCTGCCTGTCTGGCTGGCTGCATCCTAACCTCTTGTGCTTGGTCTTCCACATGTTGCCCCAACACCTAAATGGTGGAGGGCCAGGGCTCTGTCTTCTCCATTTAGTCACTTCTTAGATGAAGACGGTCTGCAGGCTTAAAAGACTACTTTGTGCTTATGGATTCCAAACTCATTACCTCCAGTCTGGACCCCTCACCCGAACTTTAGATGTGGAATTCAACTAGGCATAACTTAACCCGTCTAAACCAAATCCCTGCCCTTCCCTCTCAAGCCTCTCCTCTTCAGTCTTCCCACCTCAGTGAAGAGCAGTGTCTACTTTCCAGCCCCAAATCCTGCAGTCATACTGACTTCCTCTTTCATTCCTCCTACCCACATCCAGTCTACGTATCGGGAATAGAGCTGAATACCCAGCACGTAACCATTTTGCCCCACTCCACCCAACTACCACCTGTCAAACCATAAACACAGACTGGGCTGGACTGTTGCAAGAGCTTCCTGAATGGTCTTCTGGTCCCTGCTCTCGCCCCCATGCCCCATCCTCAAGTCATCTGCTCAGACCCAGGAAAAGACCACTCATCTCACTGAGAAGAAAGCCAGCCCATATCTGGCCTCCTTTTAACTCCGGCTCATTGTTAACGGTGGTTCCTCCCCGCCCCTCCCCTCCCCCCCCTCCTACCCCTCC